>JAPYYV010001102.1:0-26064 GCA_030522625.1 Copidosoma aretas
TCTGCGCAACAGTCAGTCAGCTCACGGCCGCTGCTGAGAACGCTTCTCTCACAGCGAGCACTACCAATTTTTATGTTTCATCATTTGTTAGTAAATTTGAACATAGTTAAATCTGCCTTATAGTTTATTAATCCGCTGATCCCGTTCCTCACACGAGACATTTTTAACCCAGCATCTCCCGGCGTAAACAGTTATAAACTCAGTTAAATGTAAGAATTCTGGTACTATTTATGCAGTCTATTGTGCATGATTCTCTTTATTTTACAATTTGAAAATATTGATTTCCATGCAATTAGTTTCAGACTTCATGAACAAAAAGAGCACAAATCGATTAAAGCCTGGAAAATTTACGACTATGGTCGACCTTGTATGTGGCTTCCTTAGAAATACAAAGAAATAAGAGGAAATATATTGATTTATTAAAGGTCCTATATTATATTAATTTATAATCGGTCTATCAAAGCATTATTAAGTGATACAAAATGTATCACTTTTGATAATACTATTGATACATTCATAATTCTGATAAACATTGAATAAAGTATAATTGATGTTTACAACATGCAGTTTATTTATTGCAATTATCAATAGGAAGTCGGAAATAAACAATATATATGTACATTGCCTTGCTAGTAAGATAGCCTTGAAATTAAACTTGAACTTTTTATCAACCTGTGAAGAATAAATATCAGAACAACACACTTATTTAGATTATCCAGCCAGCATATGTACTGATCTTTTAATGTGAACTGTATTTTAAATTATACTTGCTGTTAACAAAATACCTGTGTGCTTACTTGCTCACAACGTCCATTTACTTGTAAAATGCTAGGCTAGTGAGCTTTCAGGTTCATTTGGCGAAAAACACTTTTGCTATTAACAATGAATACATACTAGAATATTTCTTACAAGTATTTGAAGTCTCTTTGTTATCAATTATTTATACTCGTATATTATAATATGGACATACACGAAAAATTAGTGCACAAAGCTATTTATTTGCAAACACTTTAGTGGTAAATAATTATTACATCAATAAATTTCATTTAACTCAATACTCTGGGTCATCAGGTATAAGATCTTTTATTATAATAATGTTATTAATTAAAATGCCAGAAAAGGCAGTATTCTGTTTCCTTAGGTATTACCCGTTTTGTCATAAGTAACAGCTTTGTTACATAGAATGCAAAGCCATTTAGCGCTCTCGCTCATTAGGTCACAGTTCTAATTGTGGTTTCGGTTTTTATATTCAGTTAGTAGTGACTGTCTTCGTCGCAGTATTTGGCATGTGTCTATTGTGTCTGGTGCTTTGAGTAGGGCCAGTTTTTGTAGTAGCCTACGCTGTGTCTATTTATGTACAAGGCGTTGATGTATGTATCTATGAATCTATGCATGTATTTATAAATGTATGTAGGCATGTATGCATGCATTTCTGTAAGTATTAAAGTAAATATGTATGTCTCTATAGGTCCTTGTGTATGTATACACGTATGTATGTCTGTAGGTATGTGTCTAAGTATGCATGTATTTACGAATACTCAAATGTATGCATATTTTTATATCTCTATGTATAGATGCATGTATGTATGTACGTATGTATGCATGCATCTAAGTATTTTTATGTCTATCTTTATGCTTGGAATAGAAACAATGGCCAAAGAAAGGTGGTCAAATATTTAAAGTTGACCTTGAAATGTCTAAAAGGCCATATTTATGACTACATAAGCCAGAGGATGGAAAAACCAAAAAGTATAGTTTAACTGGGCATAAAAAATACATATATGATAATCATATTAGCTAGTGATTGATATTGGTGGATACGTATGGAGTCTTTCAAATATTCGAACAAGCTTTTTGCTGCAAGTAGTAGTGCCAAAGGCTACGTAAAAGCCCCAAAAATTAGAAAAACGTTAAAAATTCTCTAGACAATCGATTGAAATCTGAAGGAAATATAAAGGTTCTCTGGGAACACTTTTTTAGGGGGCTGCAAAAGGAAATGGTGAGTGGCTTGTGCTTGCAACTGCACAGGTGGTATTGCGTGGGTAGATTCGAAAAGCTGTGGGTTCGTCAGTGAGCGGGTCATACGGGTGACTACGGAAGTTTTTGTGCGGGAGTAATGGTGCGAGGGGCTGCGTGGGTAGTTGTTTGGGGGTATGAGGTTCTTATAGACGGTAATATACAAATTCTAGACCGTAAATAGAAAATTCAAACGGACATAGGGGTTCAGGGGCTATTTAAATCAGATAGTTATATTTCCTACGTGAGACACAGACGAAAAAAGCGATATCAGGTGGGAAGGGCATGTTAAGTGCGATAAAGAGGGCTGTAAGGGGGCTTAAAACATATCGCAATCATACAAAACACGTATAAATCAAACGATTTTACCCGTTAATTGCCTGGAAGTACTGAAAAAATTTTACATCAAAAATGCGATTTTTTTAGACGCTCAAAAATAAATACGTTCCTCTACGTTTAAATAGTCACCCTAAAACTTTTTGGATTTTTAAATCAACATTTGGAGGCTGCTACTAGCCTAAAAAAGAATTCACTGGCGATTCAACTTATCTCTTACAAAAATTTGATGTCAATTATTCACATATCCAAAATTTGTGATCATTCATACGTATTTCGAAGTATCGTGAGATGCAGAATTTGACAAAAAATATTTTTTACAAGCTATCTATGTGTTTCCTTTGTAGAATTTTCGAAAAACGTGAGAAAAATTCTAAAGAATTGCGTTTTCTACACATAAATTTTCAAAATCAATCTGCATATGCATCAGATTTAGTGCAATATAGTAATTTAGATTAAGGGTGAAAGACAGTGCTGTCGATTTAATTTTTATTTGAGTCGATCAGTTTAGCTGTTCAAAAGTTGTCAGGGGTCACATTCGACTAATAATTGAAATATCATTTACGTCGAATGGATTTTTATTTTATATATTTAACTTCTTGTTCTCAACAAAATGGTACTCAATACATGTCCTTTTTATTCAATGAATCATAACAATACTGTAATTTTGGAGATATTTCCATTTTTTGGATATATCTTTAGTGATGAAATCGTGGGGCAAGTTCGTGTACAGAGATGAACAAATATAGTTGATGCGTGAAAGCTGTTCAGAAATTTTATACATAACTATTACCAATTCAATAATAGTGAGTGAATTTAATCTGCACGCCAGCTTAAAATTGATACACGTACATATACGAGTATATGTGTACACACACAAATGATATTAACAAAATCATTATTTTTGCAGAAAAATTGAAATGCATTTTTTGTTTGCTGTTTTTTTAAATTTTCCTACTAATTATAAAAATGCGTTCAATAGAAGATACCATTTCGAAATGGTAACTTGTCATTGACTAAGGTAAAATAGAAACATTCGATATTCCTAAAAATTTTTAAAAAAAATACAGGGTTGAAAAAATCTAAATCAACAGATAACTTTTCAATTAAAAGTATTTTTTTTTTACTTTTCGCTATCAGTGAACGTTTTTATATTGTTAAAATTTAGTAATAAATAATAAGATAAATGGATACATATTACATCATCGGTAATGCGATGTATAAAATATTGATAAATCCGTAGTTAATATTTATATGGAATTTCTCATCAACATTTTATGTAGAGCATATGTATTTTCAAAATTTGTTTCCATACTATTCCCAACTTCATTGACATGAGGATACGGTGGAATTTATTACCTGATTCATTCAAAAGTTTAAAGTAATTTTCCATCTATTAATGATTTGAATTCTATGCAGTATTATAATATTATTACGATAGGTTTTACAATTTTAATTATAGATAACTTAATGCTCTATGGTAGTACCTGGTAAGTAAAATGGATCTAGAGAGTGCACTAACATCAACAATACAGACTACTATATTACAATTTTTATTATGCAACCCTGAACCATAATAATTTTTTTTCTAAGTTACCTTAATACTTCGCTGCTTAAGTGAACATTTTACTGCAAGGTGGTAAGGAAATATACCAGTGGCAGCCGGGGGTCCAATCGGGTATAATCATGTTCCGATAGGGGGAAAAAGCAGTGAGGGGCAGCTTGGTAGGCCAGAGGAGATCCAGGGACGTAGCTCTTAGTCAAATCCTTACAATTATACATATTATGTATTACAATGTGTATAGCTCCACGCACCAACTCCCTACAGAAAAATCAGATTCTTGCGTGAAGTTATGGTTGTATGGCTCTGAGTCAACTAATTTCAGTACTATACTTAAATTTCCGAATTTTTAAGAAGCATGTAAGATTTAAATAGTGATCAAAAATAACTTTAAATTATTATCTACTATTGTATTTTTAGGAAGAATCGAGCAATCAATGTGGCCTCTTTTAGAGGTATAGACCAGAAAAAGGAGTGTTTAGGCAAAAAAAAAAGTGCGGGATTTAGTTTGTTGACGGATTTAGGAGCCTTGGATAGTCAGCATCAGACGTACATAGATTTGGACAACTGAATTTATTTGAAAGATCTTTTTATAGAGTACTTAAGGTGAAGAAACGTGGTTTTTTGGTTAAAGTTTTTTTCCTGTTGATTGTACTCCAAAGTGCCTGCGGAAGAAGTTGTAGCAATTCCAAAGACCTATAAAATAAGCCACGCTGGTTTAAAAACCGTTTTATAGTTTCCTTGCAAATTACAAAAAACCAGTAAAATAGCGGTTTTTCGAATTTTTTTATGATTACTAAACAATTGTTCCTAATTGTCTAAAACTGCTCTTAAATTGTAGCTCTTGTACGATACAATAAGTCTTCCAAAAATAAAATTTGTACGTTTAACCGTTTTTGCGCAATTGCAATTGTTTAATAAAAAAACTGGTTTTTTGTAAATTTATTATCAGGGCTGTCGGCCATCCTACAGAGATCAACGGGTGCACACTTTATTCGTTATGAGTTCTACTTTACATTTCTTGTTTAAAGTTTTTCAATTTTTGCAATTGTTTAATGGTAAAATGATCTGCAAAAAACCGGTTAATTGTAAATTTAATATTAGAAACAATTTAAGTGCAATCTGTACCTGACTTATTCTATCGAAAAGTTCGATTTTTTTCTTTATTTATAAAAAAAAACTAATGTTCTACGACCCTGGGGAGCAAAGATAATTTTTTTTTTATTTAATTCTCACGACTTTGTTCATTTACGCGAGCAGTTGGTTTTTGGATATGTTATTATTAAATAGCTTTGTATTATCGAAAAAAATATTTGATTGTTATTGGCTGCTGTTCTCTTTTGCAAAAGTGATTCAGAAGTGAAGGTTAGTATTGTGGCGGTTGTCCCGACCGAGCTTCGGAGGAACCCCCGGCGCTGCATCTCCATGCACGCAATCTAATTACGCGCGCTGAAAACTGCCTGCGGTAGAAAAATCATTAATATCTCGGCTTCCCTGGGTCGTAAAACAACCTTTTTTTTAAAACTGGTTCAGCTCGAGCAGATCAATCGTTTGGTGTACTTTATTAAACTTTTTGAGATTGTTTATTGGCGAAAAAAAGCACATTTCGGAAGATTGTTGTCCAACATGCATCTACGGCACGTTTCTACAGATACACCTTAACTTTTTCTTACTTACCTTTTCATTTGGAGACTAGTACTAAGCAATGAAGTGATTATCATAATAATGATAATGATATTCAATAGTTTGCTTATAAAATTGTTATTTTCCGATTTATATTTAAAGTTTTTTAAAGCAACTATTGCATAACAGTAAAATATCATATTATGAATTTAGTGCGACTGCTGCGACAAGACATATAAATATTTTAATGCACAAACAAGTATTTGTTATTAGCACAAAATCAGTAGTGTACATTTTGATGCGTACGAACTGTAAAATAATGCGGGGGGAACGACGCTACGTCTGCACGGAGAGAACTCTGGCGCTACGGTTGTATAAGCCTCCACGTACTATATTGGTGTACATTGAAAATAAACATTAAGTAATAATATACATAATTTCAAGAATGCATTGACGTAAGGGGTAAAAACAACCCTTAAAGTGGAAAAAATTAGAATAATTTTTCATTAAATCAAATTTTTTTCCATAATCATAGAAAATCAGTAAAAATTGATGGAGTAGTTAAAAATTATATTAAAATACATGAAATGAATGATTCAATTGAATCTTAGGGGGATGAAACTATTTTTAAATAAGATAAAACAGAATAAATTTTAGAAAATATTTATAAACAATTGTTCTTTTCACGTGGCAAACCGTAAATAAACATTAGATAATAATAAATATAATATTTGAATAAATTTCTGATTAAATGACAATAAACGGACAGACTTTTTTTAAGGTTGGTAAATAATTTTTATTTTAAATAATCTTTTAAAGTAAAAACCATTAGTATAACTACTCCTGCCTAGAAATAAAGTGGGATGTTTAAATCCATTGTAGTAAATAAAATTATTTTGCAAAAAAATTGTGAGAAATTCTTGACATAAGAAAGAAATTTTTATTTTAATTAGGAGTAAAGTGCTACTCATCTATTACATTTCTTCACTAAATACTCAACTTCAATGCATAAAGTTTACTGTGCAAATCGTAATCTTTGCATATAGTAAGTTGATATGAAATACTGTAACTCACTATTGTGTAAAATTCAGTTATGTCAAGAGTGTGTAAAGATGGTTTCTACAGTCTTAAACATATTACGAGCAGTAATTTTATATGTATGTATATAAATATATATATATAAACATATATATAGACAATTGAGTATTTTCTTAACGCTAAGAATTAATTTAATACTTTAAATTTGTGTTCGAAATACTTTCAATAACAAACAATTCTATAAAATCTCTCAACTATATGTATAGTCCTAACTTTAACGTCCTTTTATCGAGCAGTTACAAATCATACGTAACATACACCTTCTGTAAGATAAATTACAAAAATTGTTTGAATCAATGTAAATTAAAGTAAATTTGTTCATTTTCCTATTTTTAGCGCTAGTTTGAAGCCTAAAAAACTGACTGAAATTGATAATTGTGCATCGATTTGAAAAGTATCGAAATATCAATTGATTTTTCGTTCTTCTAAGTAGATATATGAAAATTGCTAATTACAGAGAATTCTGCCCTTTGTATCATTGATAAAATTTATTTTAACCACTTACGTCACTATATCTTCAAAAATATGTGTAATTATTGTTACTATATATATTTAGTGTACAAAAAAAACTATTTATTGAAATTTTCGGAGATTTTACCTAGTGAACGTTTTCGAAGGATAGTTGTAAGCTTTCAACCATATCTTGGTAAATTATTTCATGTATTTTGATACAGTATTACAATTATCCAGTAATTTTTCATGCTTTTATAAGATTATATGGAAAAACCTAAATTTATGTTAATTTATTTGTAATTTCGTCAACTTTATGGGCTGTTTTCATCCCCTTTAGTAAAATATTGTAACTTTGAACCACTTTTCCTATATTATGTATTACATAAGCTATAATCTTCAAAAAGAATCGTTAGGATTCGTTTTGAAGATATGTTATTATTGAAAAAAAAACCATTTCAGCCTAATTTAAAATTTCACGTAAATATTTTTTTATTTGAATAAGTGTAAGGGTTCATGTCACCCCTCGCATCATAAGATTTTCAAAATTACAAATAATAAATTAAAACATTTATTTGCGTTTGCTCCGGTGAGAAATTTTATTTATTTTTTTTCTGACATTCAGTCTATTTAATGTTATTTAGAGGTAGTTTTGACCCCTTAAACGTAACTAAATTAATTATCCAAAGTGTATTAAAGTACTTTCTAAAGTCTCTATTGAATTTTCATGATTTTTTATGAGTAAAAGAAAAAATGTTACTGTTACATAAATTTTTTCAAATTTTTTCTACTTTAAGTGTTGTTTATACCCTTTACGTCAATGCATTCTTAAAATTATGTATATTATTACTTAATATTTATTTTTGGTTTGCCAAGTAAAAAGAACATTTTTTTATAAATATTTTCTAAAATTTATTCTGTTTTATCTTATGTAAGGGTAGTTTCATCCCCCTAAGATTTAACTGAATCAATTATTTTATGTATTTCTATATATTTTTAACTTATCCATCAATTCTTAATACTTTTCTATGATAATGAAAAAAAAAAAAATTTTATGAAATTTTTTTTCTAATTTTTTCAACTTTAAGGGTTGTTTTCACCCCTTTAATCAAAATATTGTAACTTTGGACCACTTATCCTATATTCTGTATTAGATAAGCTTTAAGCTTCAAAAAGAATCAATAGGATTAGTCAATTCGTTTTTAAGATATGTTATTTTAGGAAAAAAAACACGTTTTTGCCCACTGTGCCCCCCCCCCCCCCCCTAAAATAATGTAGTAATTTGCTTATTTTCACGTGATTTTCAACCGTTTTTCTTTGTTTGCTCCCCCCTGCTTCCTTTCGTCTCCCACCCGACTACCTACAGCCCCCGTTAGGGCCCCCTTAGCTCCCTATCAGCTATCTTCCAGCTCAAACCCAGCTCCTTTAACATCCTCATCACCTCCTACTCACCTCTTACTCACTTAACTTTATTACAAGTTCATTAATAGGATTTTATAATCTTATTTTGTTCAGATTACTTACTTCTACGTGTTTTAAGATTATAATTATAAGAAAAATTGGCACTGACTGCGAAATCTCCCAAATGCTATAAAAGAAAATAAGGGCAGCTCAAAAAACGTTCCCTTAAACGTTCCCTTACGTACCATACGCTTGCAAGCACGCACAAAAGCCATACAGGCACCAACTACTTAATTATATACATTGCACAAGTCCTGTCTGAAGTTTGAAAATGTTACAAGCAAAGTTCGTATCATGTTAATAAAAACAAACAAAAAGGGAGCGTGTAGAGGGACGGACTTTCATAAAACATTTGGTGATAGAAAATCTCTACTGTACTAATCTTAGTTATAAGTCTACAACCAGAATGTTGGCGGACGTACACACTACCTATGAAACCCATACCTGGTGGTACAAACGGGGATAGTACGCACCCATCAACAATGTAATATACCTATGAAAGTTCTGAAAGTTCTAAAATGTATTAAAACTTATTTTTGAACTATTCTTCGTTTAATATTTACTAACAATTCTTTATATACAGAATTTAGATTGTAAATGTTAGTCCCTCTGTTAACAATCTTATCACAAACAATAATATTCAACATTTCAGAAAGCTCACGTTCGAATACATTTTTTTTCCCGGTCCAGAATCATTGGTTTATCAAAGTTAAATTCACAATGACACTTCTGAACATGCATAGCCATTACCGATCTCGAATCACCTTTCCTGACCATCCTATCATGTTCCGCCAACCTAACACCTACACACCTTTTGCTCGGACCTACATACGAGAACTTACAACTAGACTTTACTCTATATACAATGTTACTAAATCTAGCGTAGGTGTCTTATCCTTCCCTACGTGAATCATATCTGTTTTTTTATTGTTATTATAAAAAGTTAACTTGACATTGAAGTTTGACAACATAGTCCTCATTAATCTCTTGATAGAAGGCAAAAAAGGAAAAATTACCAAAATCTTAGGTTTAAGATTCTGTTCAGGAATTTCATCAGCAAACTGAGATGGCAATTCAGTGGCATTATCATGCGTGACAACTGGTCTACATGTCTTATTCAATCTATTAATAATACTTATTCTCACATTAATATATCTTTTATTGAAATATGAGGGGCAAGTATTCTTTTAGAGTATATTCCTAACATTATTAATGTTCTTGGATCTGAATTTTGAGTCGGCAAGATTAAAACATTTATTAATTAGAGAAAAGACAATGGCAATTTTTTGTGTAATTGGATTGTGGGAGAAAAAATTTAGTAACCGATCTGAGGCCATAGGTTCTTTATATAAGTCTATTTCTTAATAATTATTTGGAGCACGTATGCTAAGCATATCAAGATAAGGTAACTTGCAGTTGTCCTAATATTTCACAGTGAATTGTATATTGTAATTGTATGGATTGAAACTGTTAAAATTATTTAGAACCTCAGAAATAGAGTCTGATTTTACAGTTAAAAACAATCATCTACATATCTTCTATACAGCTTTACAAATTGGTCCCATGATGGAAAAACAGAATTCTCCATCATCTCCAACACTAACTCAGCTAGCTATGAAGAGGTGCAACCGCCCATGGGCGAGCCACAGGTCTGCGCATATACGTTATTATTAAAAGTAAAAAAATTTGAATTTAATAAGAAATCAAGTCCATCAATGAACTCTTTTTTATCAACACACAAAAGAACGCAAATCCGGTTTGACTTTTTCGCAACAGACTCTTCAATCAAGCAAAAAGGAAAATTGGTAGAATAATTCTGTTCATAATAACAACATATTAGAATTTACGCAGTCAAAGTATTATAAACAGTAGAGAGTCTCTTTAGCGGAAAAAATATTATAAAATCACTAAAAATTATGAAACATTTTTAAAAAGAATGATTACAATTGCATATAATGAGTAAATAGTGCAAAAAAATGTAATGAGTATAAATGCATTGAATCGACGGAATTATTGTTTAACCATAAGCATAAATATAATCTTATATTAATGTACTAAAGATGTGATGAAATTTATTAAAAACTCCGATTATTTTTGTTATAACTTTTATAGATGTTCTTTGTGTATTTAAAGGGGATGGTAAATTTTTAATGAAGAGAAGATTTCGAAAAAAATTGTAAAAAAATTGTAAATGTCACCATATAACACATAAGGTTGAACTTCGACCATAAATAACCACAAAACGAGTAGACTTAGCGAATAATCATAAGAGAACTTTTTTCATGAACGTCCAATTTCCTACCAGAATATATGAGTCTTGTTATATTTCATTATTTAACAAGGTTTTTCAAAATTCTCAATAAACAAAAGAAATTTTTCCATGTTACTTTCCGTTTTAATATTTGGCCGTCGTACGAAACTAGTTATTATTAATATTAAGAGCTAAAATTTGGCAGGAAAATTTTTTTATTTGTATACATACGATTTAGAACGATTATGAAATAAAATTTGAAAATTTTCCAAATAGGGACAACCCTAATATGCATATACATATGTATTAATATTACCCTTAAACAACAAAAAGAATCCTTATTGTTTTCCAATTGGTAACAATTATTTGATAAATGAGTGAAATTATTTACTCTGTCGACTATATTTATTCAATAAATCTTAATTTTTAGGTATGATGAAGGACAGATATAGATCTGTTTTAGTTTAAATTGAAAGCATTGGAAATTTTTTAAGAGGACATGGACCCATTAGTATGCTTCTTAAAAGAAAATTTTCGTGTTATATGGAAAAAATAACAGGTAGAGTGCAATGGGCAGTCAAAGCAGTTTTTGGCTTAATCAAAAGAGCTAAAGGAGAAAGTTGAATTTAAATACTTTTTTTTATGGGCTAAATAATAAAATTATATTGCACATACGTAGTGGAGATGTGCCCATGAAATATAAGAAATGGAAGGAAGATTCAAATTATGTGGTTAAGTTTAAATGCAAAGACACAATGATATATACATAAGAAATGAAGAAAGCTATAGTAAGCCTAGAAATAGGCATACGAAAAAGGAAAGAAATTTACTTTTTGAACATAGTAAAAAGGAACAAGATTAGATGGTCTTATTTATGCCTAATCGAAGAATTAACGTCTTTAATCAATAATAATCATAAAAAATAAACAAAGTAGTTAAAGTTCTATGATAAAAAGTAGAGGACGAGAAAACGTAGGATTCATAAAAAGAGCAGCGAAGGAAAATAATCTTGAGAAAATGAAAGTTAATTTTACAAAAAAAAGGAACACTTCTGTCAATCCTAAAATACAGAAAAACTATGTAATAATTGACAAGTTTATTATCCGTAAAATGTAAAAAAAACAATTAAACAGATATAGAAAAATAAAGTCAAAAGAAAAACATATAATTTACATTTACAAATATTAATTGAGAAATTTTAAATGATACTCTATACCTACATCCATAATTAATTCTAGAATGTTTAAAAAAAAAAACAAAAAAAAAGAAGCATTACAGTTTTTGTAATGATAATGATTGCGTATTATATACTTAGTAATATGTATTAATATCAACCTCAAGTAACAAAAATAGTCCTTATTAGTTTAAATTCGTAACAATTATTTGATGAATCAGTAAAGTCATTTAATGTATTAACTATTTTTTTTCGGATTTTAGTACATTTCAATAAAATTGCTTTGATTATCTATGTTTGTACGCATTATGTGTATCAAAAAATAAGTTCTTGGATTTATTATTCAGACATAAGAACAAAAACATTCAAATATGGGGGTTGGCGCGTGGAGCGCGCAGGGAACGAAGCCCCACGAGTGTATATACATATATTTTTGTATGTATATATACGGAACGACCTGTATTTACTATTTGTATCTTGTTTTATCGAAATTAAGGTCGAAAATTAAAAGCAAATCATTGCATGCTCGGTACATTGATGCAGACACGCAAAAATTATTCTCAAAGGTTTTTTTCGATAACATAACCTCTAAAAGTTATAAAATGAAGGTACATCTTTGAGGAAAAGCCAGATTAAAAAAAATCTATGGGTATTCTACAGGGAGGAAAAAAAATCGAGATGCACGATTATAGCGATGTTGATCGATATTTAAACATAGCATCGATTTCGACTATTTTAGATGTATCTTTATGAAAAAAGGAAAGTAACTTTAAAAAAATTAATTGCTTCTCCGGATGCTATTAAAAATATACAAAGATGATTTTTGATGGTTTTGCATACACTTAACTTTTCGAAATTTCAAAGTATACCAGATCTTAAACAGTAAACTAGACAAGCCAAAAACAATTTTGTTTTCGTATTTCTAACGTAATCAATAATGAGGTACCCAATCTAAAAGGATTTGGTAGCTAATAAAATATTTCTCCAATTTTGGCTACAATTTTATTTAATCAAAGATTTAAATTTCAAAAAGAATAGGGACCTTGCATACAATGTTTTTTTTTGTTGAGCTCCTTTATTTCAATATAATAATTATAATTACATTTATTTAATGTACTTGTTTTTTAAAACAATTGTAAATATATTGTTGTAGTCATTCACAAAAGTAAGGATCTTCAAATGGCTAACACTTAAGATACCGTGTTAAAACATGCAAACTAAAAAGTCAATATCTTAGAAATGGCACAGCAAATATTATTAAAACGTTAAACACTTACGTATGATTATATGTCAACAATTTATACTTTAAGTTACGAAATTTTTGTAACAAAGTCGTTTTTAGCGGAAACTACCTTAACTGTTTTTTCTTTATTATACCATTCCATTTATAAATTCCCCGTTCTACCCTCTTTATGCACCAACTAACTTTTGCTCTGTCTTTTAATATGTACGTATAAATTTATAACTCGTTGACACTCTTACTTCTATGGTGTATCACACGCTACGAGTATGTACCCTTTTTTTATTATTTACTTCATTTTCTGCATTTTTATTCGTGAAAGAAAATTAAGGTACTACAATTATGAATTCTTATTTTTATGTACTACGAAATTTATAAGTATAATACAGAAATCTATTTATTTCTCTATCCGTTATTCTCAACTTAAGACTCACATATTGATTCATGCATTGCATATCTAACAAATACAACATCAATGCTCATTTTTGGTGAGTATAAGAATGAATAATTTGTTTAAGATTTAACATGAAATAATTGTTTACCGCATCAATCTATAAATAAATAAATTGTAAACGATTACATTCAACCATCGATTTAATTAAAAACTATGTACTTAAAAATACAAAAATCTTTATAGAGCATTAAAAAGATAAAAAAATTTATTTTCCTTTTATGTATAATTTAACAATAATTAATCTGATTTGAAGCCTAAGATAATTAGTAAAATTTATATGCTCAGTTATAATTAAAGATAGAATTTTATACTTAATAAATGATACTTGTAGTTGGTATTCAATGCTTATTTAGATTAGAATTCTGATGTGATATTATAAAACTCATTGTTAATGCTAATAAACTCCCAGAACTCAAAATATACAGAAATCATCCTAAAATGCAAGATGTTTAGAGACTTAAACGATAATTGGACCAGGTCTGTGACCAGCAGGGTAGATAATTCAAAAGAATATCGGTAAATGTTTTTTCTAAATGACAAAATATGATAAACATCGGTTACTAGTTTACCTAATCAAAAAATATTCTCTTAAAAGTAATGAAAAGTTAATGTTAGACATATTTTTACAGACCTCTGCCTTAACACTTGTTTGATTTACTTGAGATAGAGGTTGGAATTTATGTGAGTCATGACATTTTACACTTTGGTAAATATTATGATCTATTGTGATTTCGCAGTGGCTGTTGCCACTGAAAAATATATGTGATGATTGAAAATTTTGTGAAAGTATCCTTCCATACGGTTGTGACTGAACTATTGACAGATGCTTAGTACTGTGCTGACAAGTATCTAAATTTTTATGTTTATGTACAATCAAACTTGTGCGTCTGGCTTTATAAAGTTGATAGTGTGTCTCACAAATACCTGAAAAATGTATAGTAGTTTAATTTATATTTTTACATCGTGTATTTTATTTGCACTTAAAACAAATGAATTATTTAAATAATAGTATGTTGATCACTGCAGTCACAAGATTAAAATGATATTTTTAAATCTTTTCATCTAATATTTACTGCTCCTCATGTGTAATAATAATAATATAAATTCAAACATTTGTTGTATGGCTATTATCTAGCTGTTAGATTTATAATATGCAAGCAGTTCTTATTATCATATTTCTTAATCTACTTTTTATCTATAGCGTGAAAATGCAATAAAAGTTATTGGTGATGCCAAAAGAGTTAATAATAATCTCACAAAGCATTTAATAGAAGTGGTTATTTTGTTGTACAGATATCAAACATATAATTTTATTGTCTTATGTTGTGGTTTCGCACGACGGTCGGCCGATATTAATATACTAAATCCGCCAAGAACTATATACGTACGTAATTTCATGGTAATGAAATAGTAAAATGAAATATCGAGTAGCATGGCAGCGTTACACGGGCGAGTAGCAAAACCACGACGATTGCCAGAGGCTGCGACACCCTTTGTACGCTGATTCAACCCATTAACGTTTCCATCATTTTTTGGTGCATTTACATGAGCAACTGTAGCTATACAGTTAAAAACAAATTATAATCATCTCATTTTCAGTCTATATACTGATTGTGATTCAAAGATCCGAATAGAAAAAATTTCATCCGATAAAGTTGTGTTTTCGTTGAATACGAGCAATCTGTAAGTAAAAAGTCCTAGATTTCCTTTTTTTTAGTTTGTCTTTGGGCACAAGAGAGACAAAGCTATCAACCTACTATTTTTCTCGTTACCAGAGTGCAAGTAACACGAAAGAAAGTAAAAGATATGCGGCGACGTTATTCTATCGGGAATTCAGCTAGGCTGCCTGACTAGTGAGAAGGAATCCAGCAAGGCTGCCATGGTAGGGCCTAGCTTGGCATGTGAAGGAGGCGTGTTAAGAGCCATTTTGACATAAGATGTACCAGTAGTTGATTATTTAAGCAGACGGAATGTCCCAATAGTCGAGCACTTATATTTAGGGCCCTAATTCTTTTTTGAATCCATACAATGTATGTAGTCATCGAGTTGTATTTAAAAATGACTATTTAGCGCATGGATAACATTTTACATATATTTTAAAGATTTGTATAGAAAAGATCAACCAAACTGATGACTATTGGGACATCCACCTTAATAATCGTACTACCAGCGCTGGAAGGATACATAGGATACATAACCGAAAAAATGTCAATATGCCGAAATTAGTTCTTGGATACATTTAATGTTGCTATTCAAGATTTAATTTATAGTCCAGTCTGTACAATTCAGAGACAGTAGATGGAACCTAACCTAAAAAATTAGGTGATTCTTAAAATTCTGTAGTATAAAACTCTGTATATCAAATGTATTTCATTAAAGTCTTCTAGATTGACACAATTCATTGAATAGAATTCAGAGAAAAATTTCGTTAAAATCTACTGGTTTAAATGAATATGTTATGCCAAATACGATGAAACCAGAAACTTTCTAAAGATTGATTAGATCCGGGTTAAAGACCTTAAGTTGTATGGAAACAGAAAATAAATATTCAATGTGTGAATAAGCCCAGGGGAATATACTGTATTGTCTAGTATTCGTAACGTGCATTAGGTATATTATTGGATGTTTCTACTTTACCGACAACAATGATATGAAAAATTGTTATCAATATCCGAATGTGAAGCTACTTGTACCATAAATCATAAGAAATGACAAAAAGCTAGTACTATAAGGAATACAATAGGTCTAACGTTGCTGTAATTATTAACAAACTTAGTTATACTTGAGTAACTGACAACTTTTCTCGAAAGCAATGAATTAAATATTTGTAAAATGTCGTGATGAGACGCACCACTCAAAAGCTCCCAAAGCCTAGGTCCAGTGATACATGTATTTCGAATCCACTTTCTTACGTTTTTCAACAGCAGGTAATCAAATTATTGTTAAGTACCCTAACTTTTATTTCATAAAAAAGTTTATGCTCAAATACAGTGTCATTGGTAATGATTAAATAACGTCATTGTCAGAAAACTTAGAATATATTTGTTGTATAGAGTTTTTTATTATAAAACTTTAATAATCACCCAAATTTATAGGTTAGGCTATACGTTATGTTTCTGAATTGTTCAGAATAGACTGTAAATTATTATTGAATCCACTCACAAATACTTTTTTCTATAGTTTTTAAAGTTTTTATTGAAATTGAATTAACCTTAGTACTATTTTGGGACTGTTACATTTTTTACGCTATTCATTCCAATTTAAAAATTTCGGGATACAAATCTCGCAGTATACATTTATTTCAAAGCTTCGAAAAAATTACAGACATCCAAAGTTTTTTTATATTGAAAGGATGGGATTCTCGAAATATTAAGGTTAAGTTGTACTTCAACTTTTGGAATTTAAGGAGGTGGACTGTATAAAATATAAAAAATACACAATGAAAAACACACTATTACAAATTACACAAAAAATTTATTCCTGTTCTTTAATTTTTTTTTTTTGGTAAGTACTTCATCAATTTCATTCTATTGAAATTGTTTGAAATATCTTAGTCATATCATAAAAAACTTACTTACAAACGATGTATGAAAAAATTTATTGTCGATTTTTTGCAATTAAATAAAAACACTAAAGGGATTTTTGTATCTAGACAATGCTAAATATGATCGACAATGAAACAAAAGAGGTTGAGTAAAATAAAAACAATTTTGATCGAAATTTTGACTTGAAGATTCATGTGCTGCCTTTTACAACGCTCAAACGATGAGCAATTGTTTTGTACATAAACAAAAAGGTTGATAAGAATTACGTCCAGAAAATAATACAATGCGCAATGTGAAAATTCTATTTTTAATTTTGTTAACCTGTAATAATTTCAGCTTTAATATTTAATTGGTATAATTTTGGTATTTCTAATTTTTAGTTGCTGCATAATCTATTTTTTATACTTAAATTCATCATCAACATTTTTTTTGCACCTAGTTCTAAATTTAGTTTATGCAGTGAAAGATAAATTTTACATCTTTTCAAATATTTTTTAACATCCGCCAGAAAGAATCAAAAGTTTAGGAAATTAAACTTGTTAATATGTCCATCTATATAATTTAATGAAGATTTTGAAAAACTTTTGTCTATTTACAGAATATTAGTTGGTAATAAAAAATATTAGACAATACTTATGAATATAGGAATTTGGATGTTTCGGAAATTATTATACTTCTGTTACAATATTTAATCAACGATAGAATTTGACTGATTTTCACCGCAAAATATCGATTTATTCCTAAACGCTTCATACTGGTAACACAAATCTCCTAGAGTTTTCCTAACAATGACGATCGCTTTTCTTTTAATTATTTAAGATTTATTCCATGCATTAAAAAAAAAATTTCTCAATTTTTCGCTATCAATTTTATACTTTGAAAATAGACTTTTATTGTCATGAATTTTAAACGGTTATTTAAAAGTCCTGTGCTTTGTCAATAATTTAGGAAGTAATATTGTTGAAATTGCTATCCATGCTCTTGATACATCTCTTTTTCATTTGGAAATAAAATGAGAAAATATTTTCTTATACAAAAATCTTGTTCCTATTCCTTCTGAACCATCAATGAAAAAAATTTTATCATGACCGTTATAATTTATTTAACTGCAAGACAGCATGATCTTCATTACTTTACAATCTGCTGTTAATTTGTTTTTGAAGTGATTTCGGATTTGATCACTTTGAATATTTTCTGCGAGTAAAAACTATGCTAAAGATGTGTCTAATTCATTTTATAATACAACAATGCTAGCTTTTTCAAAATAATAAAAATTTGTAAATCATCTTTAGTAAAACCTATGCTTATTGTAGTATCTTTGAAAGACTTGTGTAGATTGCCAGCACGTATTTATGAATTAAAAAAGGGTGTAAAATATTCTACTAGGAAAAAAAACTTTTCTGATCTTTTAAAAATATAACATTTAATCGACCAACAGCAGTATGTTTCCTAAAACGCTGTCCTATTTCTCCATCTTTTAATCGTTTTATTAAAAATACATCATTCACGAATAATGACATATTTTGAATTTTTAGTAAAATATATTAAAAAATTATAGCAGCTCGGAAAAAAAATTTAAGTTTTATACCTTATTAAGGTTTTTATAACGATTTTTATGGTCAAAAAACAGGTTTTTTAGTTCTTTAAGGGTAAAAATAATTTCACTTAAATTTCTTAATATTAACATCCGATAGAGATTTAAAAAAGCCCTATTTTTCATTTTAAATAATTTTGATAAAACTTTTTGTTTAGGTTTTATTTAAAAAATACTGATATTTTTGTGTGAAATCCCTCATATCTTAAAAACCTTTCGAGTGATTACGATGATTTTAGGCTTAAAACTCCTGTTTTTATATCCTTGCATTAATTGAAGAACAAAAATTCAAGTTTTATACCTTATTATGGTTTAAATAACAAATTTTTCATGTCCAAAAAGCCGTTTCTTGCTACGTTTAGGGTAAAACAATTAAAAATCGATTGCTTTAATAGTTGTACCTCATAAAGCAATGAAACAGCTTTATTTAAAATAAAAATTCTTTTTTTACCTGATGCTTTTTTTCATTGAAGAGAATCTATATTTTTCTTGAATAAGTCATATCTCAGAAACTCCCCAAAAGTTCTTCATGAACTAGGGCTCCAAATGCTTTTCTTATATCATTGTACAGATTCACAAAAAGATTTTACGCTTTATACCAAATCAAGGTTGTTGTAACAATTTTTGATGCTAAAAAAACCATTTATGTTGTTTTTGAAGTGAAAAAATTAAAATTTGATTTCCTCACAGTTATATTACATAGATTATTAAATAGCTTTATATAATTTAACAATATTTTAACTACAAGATAATTATATGACGTACATAAATTTCAGTAGTAAGTTCTAATTATTTGTTCAACTTTTTTCAATTTAAAAAAAATTTTTAAATATTTTTCGTACTATTCGGAAGAAAATTATAATGTCATTTTTGAAATAATTCCACGTCATAGATCATGAAAATAGCCTCTTTCCACATTTAAAATCTTTCTAACATTTTATTTCATTTTTTTTGTAGTTAAATGATTGCAGAATAATGCTGTTGAGGAAGCTTTGCACTAATTTATTGGCAGCGGTTTTTTTTTCAGATGTAGTATCACAAAAGGCTTTTGGGAAAATCTTCTTGCAAATTTCTTGGTTTAGTTGAGACATGGATTTTAAACATTATGGTGATTATGCGACGTGTCGTTTATAACCAATTTTCAAGCACCTTAATATTCAAAGGAATTGCAGACGATATAATATCATTCATATAATTAGGTATTATTTTGTTGTCTAGACGCAATGTTACCAATACATAGGCATGTGGTAATTTTTTTTATTTAGCAGTAGAAAACCTATGTTATAATTTTGTTCAAAAAGATGTTTTTGTGTATTATTTATAGTAAATGGCAGCTTCAAAACAATCGCACTGGTATATTTGTGCATCATTTGGCGAAGTGTTTTCCGAAAAACTTTTAATGTTTTTTCTAATTATTCACCATTTTAGATTACATGTCATAGTTATAAACAAATCTGGTCTACCACAATTTTTTACAAACGCCATTGCATCTTGATAATATTATTGCACATATCATGGTTCACCTATGCATGTAAAAAGTAAATTAAGATGGTTTTCAATTTTATCTTTTTTTTCATCATTTTCACGTTACAAAAAAATTTTGCACGCAGGCATATTCTGTAATTTTAGAATCTGATGTAGATATTTATAACTTTCTGATATTGAATGGTTATAAAACATTTTCTTCGAATTTCTTAATGTTCTTTAACAAAATTATTATTTTTTTTTTATTTTTTATTAATCGTATACAGTAAGTTGAACATCAAAAGGCTTGTTTATCGTAATATTGTTTAAACTATTAGGTATAGTATGATGAACTTGTACAATTACAATTTTACATTGAATATAGATTTTTTTTGTAATAGATTAGCGTTGAATGATGCAAAAGAAAATATATTGTTGTTCTATCTTATTAATTTTAGAAAATTATCATCATGTAACGATAATTTTTTTTACAACTCGTCATATTTTCTGAATGAAAGTCAGAAAATTTGTCATTTCTAAAACAAAACATTCTTCTCTCTTCAAAAGATAAATGACGGAGAGCACATTTAAAATTCTTTCTGTAAAATTATAAATCTTAGATAAAATTGTATCACGGTAATTTTATTCCTTTTTTCTTCTTTAATTAAATAATTTATTATCTGGCATACCTCTATTTTTCTATTTTAATAATTTTTTATTCTCAGATATATTTTTCTTTATAAATTTTTATTTTTTTTACAATAAATTGTTCTTAGAAATACTTTGGGTGTAATAAAATCTTGAAAACATCAGTACCTTGTCAGCAGTGGTATTGTTATAAAATTCATTACCTGTAACTATATGACCACTTAAGTTACTAATCCAATATAAAAGAAATATGTCCGTGATCAAAATTACAGATAATCATTTTAGTTTGTGACATGAATAACAACAGTAAATTTTAGTGCTTCGAGAAAAATATTCTTTGTTTACTTCATATTTGTGTAGATTTTATTATCACTACTAATATAAATATTGGTGTATTACAACTATGTTTTGAAGTACAGAATAAACGTTTAAAAAGATATTCGTAAATAAAACAAAATAAATTATTTACGATTAAAATTATTACAATATTTTACAGTCATAATTATTGTTGGTTGGTGTGGAGTTGAGTCATTCAATAAAATATAGTTTTAAAAACATTCATAGTCTATGAAACAACATCTTTGTCCTGCAATAAACATAATAAAATAAATTTGACCTGGATTATCTAAATATAATCAACTAAATCAAACGTAATTTTAGAAGTAAGAACTTCTTTAGGTGCACCTTGGAGATTTCTCGGTTTGGGACTTTAACGGCAAAAAATATATAGATGTACAAACTTGCGTACGGACGTCCGTAAGTACGTACGTACGTACATACATATATGCTGGGACTTGGTGACACTCGAGTCTCACTGGTCACCTTCGGATTTCACCACATATATATACATATATATATATATATATATATATATATATATATAATCAATGTATTACGAATATTACTGTGTCTGTAGTGTATGCTGTGTGTACACGTATGTTATAGTGTATATATATATATATACGTACTTAAATAGTATGTGAGTGTAGTTTGTGTATGTAAGTGTGCATGTATGTGTAGGTACTTTGTTAGTGCGCACGCATGTTTGTATACATATAATACATACATAGAATAGTAAATATTTTCATTCTAATTAAGTATACAATTGCCAAAAATTTTTGCATGCTTGGCAGATCGAAGTAGACAACTACATACAACATTATTGATTAAAATAGCTGTTTGTACCCGATTAGTACAAAATTGACAAGTGTCTTAGTGTATAAAACGCAAAATCTTTAATGGGAGGATAGATAGACCAATAATAACGATTTTTATGGGTTTTCAAATAGGAGAAACACCCACTGAATACAAATAAAGAGTTGTCAGCAGGTATAAAATATACCTTTGACTTTGAATTGATAGCCTATAAGTTTGTGTAATAAAGACTACAGATTACATAAAAATCATTGTCTGTCTAAAAAAATTTTGTGCATGTGCTAAAATTATCAAAATGAAATTTCTTTTTTAGCTCTTTTTAGATTTTTAACTCCGCTTTTTTCTTCTTTCGTTCACCTGCTCCACTTTTATTGTATACATGTTTTAACTATATTCGGAGCTCTCACTTCTGCTGTGTGTCACACGTAATTTTTTTATCAAGATATAGTTCTTTCCGAGAGTCTACAGTTTAATCTGTTATATGTTCATAGGGGGTTGGTGCGCAAAGTGCGCCAGAAAGTGGAGCCCTCCTAGTAGATACCTTTATATAAATGCTTATGTGCGCAGAGTATCTGCGCCGGTTTTCTCGTGTACGGGTTAAGGAATTCGATTCTAGGGTTTCTTTTTCAGAGGGAGACAAAAATTCGATTCCTGCCAGTGTTACGGTTTTACTTCGTTGACTCCCAGAATTTGGGCATCCCATAAGAAGCATGGCTTAAGAAAAATCAACTATTACAAATAATGTTAAAAAAAAATCGTAACATATAATATTTAAAAAAAAAGGAACACGCATAATATTAAACAAAAAAGGCAAGTAATCCAACGGAAAAAGATAATTACCATAAGTACAAGAACTCAACTTAATGTATAGAAAAAAAGGTTGGAAGTAGAGCAAATATGTATAGTTGTGGTAAACTGTACACCATATTTAATGTGTATTGCCACATATTTTTAATCAAATGAAAGCAGGAACCACACTGCCATTTACCTCCCTATTTCTTTCAGTAAATATATACCTCTTTTTCCCAACATCACTACCTGAAACCCGACCCAGAAAAGGAAGTCAGGACCAGCCGTCGCAGTTAGTACAGATCCTACAGTCTGCAAGGTGGTAGGGCCCAAGCTCTCTTCAAATACGATGGTAAGCCCCAGTACATACTTGATACTTGTAGCGCACCACCTGCACTGGCACTGCATTAGAAAGCCATCCAGGCTGTTAACGTGGTGCGACAAATAAATAATGTCACCTACTTTACAAAAGGAAACACGGAGGAAAAGGAAGGAGCCAACTAATGTTATATAATTGAGATGTACATGAACACTCCCGCGGGAAAAGCTATCGTGACTGATCATTTCGCAGGCTGCCGCACGCAATGGTTAGGTATGCAGGTAGGATTAGGACTCAGCTTCGTGAAATCAGCACGCGGTTTTACCAAAGATTTTGCTTTTCCCCTGGAAATGTCCATCGTACTCTTGGAATAAACAATACATTTTACGCACAAAGAGACTGCGGCTGTGTACAACAAATAAAATCGGTGTTGATCCGATTCACCAAATGATCTTGTACCTACCCACAGTGCAGAACATAAAGCAAATTAGCGAGATAGCAATTCTTCTTCTTCATCCATATCTACTAGTAAGAGGGAAAAACAGTAGTAGAACCGAGTTGCAAGTAGACTAGAGTGGTATCACTATACTAATACAAGGGAGTCTGAATATATGTTAAAGTGCAGGTAGATAACGTAGTTCTTTGTTTCAGTTATACGTCTCAGTGCTAAATGAGCAACATACCAAAACATGTTGAGTAAGATGGATGAAAAGTTATTATACAGAGCTAAATACACAAAGCAACAATCATAATCGTAGAAAATTGTACAGCAGAATTGAAAATTTGGAGTAATGATGATAATAATTATAGTAATCAACTAATGCAGTGTAATGAACTCCTAATATCTGGTTTATCAGCAGGTAATAATCTAAAATTTTGTGTGGCAAAAAGTCCGGTCTAAAAAAGTAACGTTTAATTTAATACAAGCATTCCGCAAATAAAAAATGCCTGAGTCACTTTTAAAATTCTTTTAGTCAAGACATAAGAGAAATAGAGATATCAATCATCTCTGTCCATCCTCATGAGAGTACGTGAGAGCGAGGGAGAGGTCAGAGACAGCGTCCGTAAAATAGTCGGTAGCTAGCGACGCTAACAGCTGACATCGGTAAGACAGAACTTACAATATTCTTCACGACAAAGGATAAGTAAACTAACAAGCAATTAGCTTAATGTTGGTTATTAGGGCATATGATAGTCATTGTGGTAAGTTTACGAAAAAAAAAATGTTATACCTGCCAAAGATGCCTATTTTTTTGCTATTTTTAAATACAGGTATTTGCCGATTCCTTCGACATTTTAAAAAACGGCAATTTTGAAACAAGCGTGACCTGATTTGATTTTTCCGGGCAAAGCGCGCAGGCTCATAGATAAATTCACTGGAATTCATGCAGGTAGCTAAATAGCAATAATGATAGTAAAGAACCATCTGATTTATCGTATAAGTATCTTGCTATTGGAGCAAGATAAAGCATATCAATGAAGTATGCTGCCTTCACTACTGAGACAAACAGACTGAATACCTCAGAACTTACGTCGATGTCAAAGAAATTATACAGACTTCAAACATGACATCAAATAACGAAAGCGTCATGAACACAGTAAATAAGCAGATACAGATAGGGAGCTCTATGTGGTCAATAAATAGGGGCCTGTAAGGGTAAACGAATTGAAACACGAAATACCCTAAGCTGATGTAATCAGATAATCTGACTTGCTTAGCGAAGTCAGCCAAAATCGAAAAGGAATCAGCATATTCAAGTGTTTCGTATACTTTGCAGCAGGGCTAACTACTGAGGCGAAAGTTTTTTTACTTCTCACGTACGACTGTATCCTTAAGAGAAGCTGTAATATGTTGTAGATGACTCACAAATACAGAATACTAAAAGAAAGAACACGATACACGAAACAAAGACATAATATCCAAATATGTAAGGCAGCCAATAATTATACTACAGATACGCGGGGCCGATCAGTTAGTCAAAGCACGACAACGACCCCATGCAAAAATCGAGAGTGCATCGCCAACGATCTGTAATCCATCACAAGTCCGTACATGATAGCCAAACTTATAAAAATAATCTCAACAATGATTGTAATAATAATGATGATAGCGATAATGATAATACAATTATTGATAATAATTTATTATTACCATGCATATAAGTTAAGCATATCAAATTGGTTGTCTGATATATAAGTTTATATCAAACGATGTAGTATATTGTTTTTCGTACTTTCCCATTATTCCTGATATTGTTGAGAAAAGCTGTAAATATAATCTTAACTTTTATGGCATTATAACAGAGAAGAGATGTCTCTCGTTGCTTTTTAAAAACCGATCTAGCGCCGGTAAAAAATGTTTTATTATCCAGATAGCCTAAGTTCGCAATAGCTCTTGGACTATTGCAACGACCGAATGCTAACTGAATGTTGCTCTAAGTGACTTCTTGCCGCATGCTTTTTCTAAACTGAGAGACTTTGAACCGCTCATATGTACTTTGTATTCGGCTTTGGATCGTGTGATACTTTTGTTTCTTTAATCACGTAATTTATGTGAAATTCTAATAACATTGAGCAAGCGTAATTGTTATGCAGCTAAATCAGTACCCTTTTTAATGTCATCCTGCTCTGCAGTTAGAATATATCTTACATATCGCCACAACGTATTAGCCATGCTGACGTGATTCACGTTGAGCTGATTCTTACTCATATCCATAACAGGTAGAAAAACACGATGTGTTTTATTAAGGACGTTTATGCCAAAATAACTTTATTAACGATTGTCTACAAATTTTGAAGATAAGTTCTTTAGGTATCAATGTATGTTATATTTAAATTTCAGTAATCTCAGCCGTACAGTTTTGAAAGTATAAAGCTTCAAAGTTG
>JAPYYV010001103.1:0-26055 GCA_030522625.1 Copidosoma aretas
TATCATAATGTATAAAGAGACATTTACGTTACCGACACTTGTAGCGGTGCGGGGAAATTCAAATCATTCTAAGGTAGTATACTTCCTTACAAGTATATAGTGATATACTACCAACCGGATGGAAGAACAACTAATATTCACACATATGAACCTTCACCAACAGTTTACTTTATCTTTTTTTTTTGTCCTTTAAAGTGTTCTACTATTACACTAAAATGTACTTCTTGATCATAAGTTGCTTTTTTCTTTTTCACACGTTTTTGAGAAACAAACGATGAAAAGGTTAAGACACTTGCAGCATTATGACACTATATGAGCTATATGTTTGTTTATGAGCACGGTCTTCTTAAAATGTCCGAAAACTCCTATTGGCAAGAGTGATTCTCTTATGGCCTGTCAGGTAGGCAACGAAAATCTGCCTCTTACGTAGAGCGCATCAGTTGGATTAAGCATGTGTTTATATATGTATATAATATCCATACATCTTTCTATGTATATTTTGGGATAATATTGGATTTGTTCACATATTCCCCTCACTACTCCGCATGACCCCTAGTATCCCCCTGCAAAATAAAAAAAAATTGCATGTCTTCTCTGTGATTTCAATCAACACAAACCTGGGTTGGACTACATATTACCCTCCCAATACCCCCCACAGACCCCTACACACTTTTATATGTCTAATATCCCCAACCCGTGGCCGACCCTTCACAACCACCCACAGAACTCCCACACCTTCAAATCATCCCAAGGAGAGCCGGATTCTTCAACAAACTGTCTTAGCTGTCCACAACGGCCCCCACAGCTTCCCTACATTTTTAAATCCTTCTAAATCCTTGATAGTGCTGCCTTAGTTCTCCCTTTACAATTCCTAATAGCACCCGTACAGTCCCTGATCCTTCGGAGAAAAACTAAAGTGTTTCAAGATGCAAAATAGGCTCCACAATCACCAAAAAAAAAAAAAATCCGCTTTAATTGCAGAAACCGAAACATAGTTTGCTTATTGAGTTAAAAGTTAAGTTTACTCGAGAAATGGGAAAAATTTCCATATATTTCTTGATATGTCTCAAATAATAATTGTTTTTCTAGGATCAGAATTTTTAAAATATAAATGGTAAACTTATCAATCAGTTACTCATAATTTGTCCAGCCAATTAATCCCCATTACGTCTCCATGCAGCTTTTATAGAATGTGAGGGAATATCACCTTTAATTATATTTTACTCAAAAATAGTATTTTTTTACAGAAAGAGAAACATCTATTCTGCAGGAAACTTACACACCACCCTTTAGGTATTGCTGCGGCGCACTGGATTGTTTTTCTTGAATATCCATGAAAATTAATTAATTTAATAATCCAGCACACACAATTTTATGACATGATAAAATATACATGGACAAGAAATATTTAATTAATTCATCGAACATTCAAACCATGGTCCTCGACAGATGCTCTACGTACTACAAGAAGACAGAAATTTCCTGTGTCCAAATTAAAATAAATTTTTTACGTAGATTCAGTTATAGTAATAAAAATGTTGTTTTATAATGCGATGAAAATATAAAAAAAAATATTATCATAATATCTAGCTCATTTTTTTCAAACCAGAAACTACATGATTATTTTGTATTAATACATCTTATATAAAGTAAAATAGCTTACGTTTGATATACTACTAGTCATAATTAGAAAACTCTTACTGAACTATATTTTCTATTTTATAATCAGTATCATGAATAATTTGTACAAAAATTGGATCTACAAAGTCGTATGTTAATAAGAAAACGCATAGTTAGCTATAATATAAAAAAGATTCTTACATTTACAACACATTTTTGTTAAAATCAAATAATTTTCTCAATACTCTGACGTGCAATTTCTTCGTTGTAATCAATAACTGTGGAAGTAAAGAAAATTAATTCCTGCATAGAATTTATGGACTTGAAAAAATGGAAATTTTTCTCTACGTATAACTTTTGATTAAATTTTGTACATTCGTTTTTATTTATTCAAAATGTTTTAATTACACCATTTGAATTGGCATATTTAAAATTGTTTAGTTACTTTTGTTTCATGATATGAAACATTGCGAAGCTTTCACGAATGTTATTAAATTAACTTTAAAATAAACAAAGAAAAAAAAATTAAAGATTAACGGAATAAAACTGTACGTGACATATAAACTAAAAAAAAATGTAGGCCACAATGCTAAGATAGAATATAAAGACGTTTGCAACAGCCATACAACTTATCGGTTAATAAAATTCGAACGTCTATATTTTTTTTAAGATGCAAAGCAATAGTCAATAAATAATTTCAAACAATTTCTTGAGTAATTTCCGGAGTGATATTGTGCTAAGCATGAGAGATAACATGTTACTTTTACATATTATACAAAATTACAGATTTTTAATTTTTCTAAACAATAAATAATGCAATCAATAATTTTAATAATAGGATTACATAAAAATACAAAATTGTTCAAAAACATACGTTTAAAATAATTTTTTTAGTAAGCTTGTGTGAATTGCAGTAATCCTAAAAGTTAGCAAATTGATCCATAATACTAATATCGTATTGTTCTGTTGTCTACTGTATACAAGTATATGCAAAATAACTCTAATTATTCGCAAAACATAAAATTGTAATGGATCTACTGTAATATATTTCCTTTATATTGTCCTGATTTATATAATTTGCCCTATTTGTAATTCATCCTTAACGATTTGCTATTTTATGGCCTATAAACCAGTTATTTGCAATTGTTTACTTCGAGGACTCATTTTTTACACGAGATTGAACCTAACTCATCGCACGTAAGCTATTTTATGACATTTTTGTTTGGTAACTTTATTGAAAATCATTAATGAAGTAAAAAAGACTGGAAAAATTGAAATCGAACAAAAAGCAAAGAAGATACTCATTTTTTATTAGATTTTTTTTTTAAAGCTTATTCACTTATGCAATTTTGCAAAAGTTTGTAAAATTATTTATTTTTAAGTTAAAAAAGTATACCTATTTCTCAATTTAATATTTTTTTACTGCAGCATGTCAAATGTAAATCTGCTAATATCATAAATATAGTTCAGTGAGGAAGAGCCACCTTTAGAAATGTGATGTATTAATTGTATTTTATTTATTCATATTTCAAGACTCTTAATAACAGTTCACGATTTATTAAATATTTATAGATTAAGATTGAGACATAAATAATTATTGCAAAACTTTTCTCAAAGTCAAGTCCATTATGAAAGTCTCTATTAAGGCATAGAGAGATAGCACGTGGAGCGCGCAGGGGTGCGACGCCACACTTACTCCCCACTACCCCCATGCAGCCCTTCCACCGTCCCCCTTCTATCCCTCCGCCACCCCACAATGTGACTCTACAGTCTCCACGCTGTCCCTTAACAGAATAAAGCAAAATTCTGCGGTTTCCTCCGTAAAATTAACATGAAAATTTTGGAGAAAAATTTTCCTGCCTCCTACCTTCCCTCCATTACCCCCTCCCGCATCCCCCGCAAGACTTTTCTTGTCTACCCAACTACCCTTCACAGACTTACTATGTCTATAATAGCAGACTCAGGATTTCATAAATCATTGGAAAAACTTATGTTAAAAAAATGAATGTAGTCAATCCCAGCATACCAGTCTATGGTTTTTTGTAAAAAAAAATTTTGTGCGCTTGTATTTTAATCCATCAACATATTTTAAAACTTACTCTCGTTGTATATTCAACTTTTTCGATGCCATCATCTATGTATACTGAAAATCAGGAAATCAATCAATGGAAAATTAACCAAATAGCCATACAAATTATTTGCTATAATATTCATAACATATGTATAAAACTATGAAGTATTGTTCATATGTAGCAAACCTTTAAGATCCATTCTCGTACATTATAATAGCGATGCACACAGCCGAAATTTTGAAATTCTTGAAAATTTAATCCCATCTTTATCAATAAATTTATCAACAGATTGAAGTCAACAATATTAATAATGTCGCAAAATAGACAATAATACACCACGAATTGTTAAACGATATAGTAAATTTCTTACGTAGGGCAGAAAATACGACTACCACGCGCGAAGGACACGGTTGTTGTATGTTGAGGTCCATGGTGAGAGTGACACTTTTTGTACCGAGGGCAGAAAGTGCAATTTTCTGCCCGTGGGCGCATTTTCGGCCTGCTAATCACAAAGTGATTAGGAGGACAGAAAGGCTTTGCCGCACTTTCTGCCCTAGGTAGGACAAAAGTTTATTATTATTTATTTTCAAGAATCTTACACAGGAAATCTCTCATTGAACATGTTCTAGTTTGAATTCATCATTGACCTTATGTTGAATGTAAAATTCTTATGGGCTATAACCTATTTTAAGTCAAACGTAAATATGTCTATGAAAAAAAATTCTTTCTCAAGATAAAATATGACTTTAACAGAACTCTGTCTTCGAGAATGTTTTATTCTTAGCAAGTCAAATAAAAATTGGTTTTTGTCTGAAATAAATGATACTGACAGAGAATTTTCTGTTTTTTAAAAGATACTTAAAAGAGTCATTGCTTTCAGTAAGACCGAAAAGCAAAGGTATTACTGGATATTTGTGTTTGGTCGGCATGTGTATTAATATTTAAATTATGGAGATCAATCAATTTTTAATGTGGAAAAAAAATAATACATCTTAAAGAATACAATCCTTATTTATGTGTTACAAGATTGTTGTTATGTTTTATAATAAATAAGTAATGGAAAATAATTGTTAAAAATATAGTATAATAAATTTGAAATGACCAGCTAGATTCTACATAATTATGAATTTTATCAAGTAGTAAGCACAGTTCAAATGTTCTCGGAGACTTTCAATCTCATTTGATTTTTCTCTAATTTTGAAGACAAGTTCTTGTTTTTAATGGTGTTAATCATTCATTAAGCTATCTCTTTTTATTGAAAACTAAAAGTTAGATGAAATTTATATTTGAATGAGTCTTCTTGAATAAATATTTAAAATGTTTGTAAATTTTTTACTGCTTGTGGTTATAAATTACAACGTTATGTAAAATATAGATATTATCTGCAGAATTGTTTCGTTAAATTAAATAACATACAGTAATCAAAAACTGCTTACTTATCTGCTTGGCTGGATTAAAGTTTAATAAAGAAAAGCCACAAGCAAAGAGCGTTAGCAGATCATCAGATTTATTAAAACTGAGTTTTATGTTGAATAAATCGTGGGATCGAAATGAAATGATTTATACTAGAATTTTGTCTCTAAATCAATCAATCAAACTGTACACTCATACCAATAACGAAAACGAGCAAGCTACATGTATAATTGGTTTGGATATATTAATGTGAAAATCTTAGCGATCATTAAATATCAAAGATCAAAAACGAACAGTAAATGTGAATGTAATTTTTAATGTAGCTTCCTAAGCCGAAGTCTTTAAACTCCAGGCAGCAATGAATTACGACAGAGGCAAAAAAGAATAGGCTTCTGAACTAGGCAACAGCTTATGCTCAAAACAGAGGTGTTGTCGCTAGGCCGGTGAAAAAATCAAGAGAACGACGGTGGCACGTCGCACAGAGAGGCCAAAAGCATAAAAAATTCTTAAAATTCTTGCTTACAGCAAATGATTACTCAATTTGATCTATTTCAAGCTTATTTTATTCCTTACGTCGTATTTTACACGAATTTGTTCCCCTTGGATGCGTGTCAACGCGTTATTTGAATGACAATAAGGTACATGTATAGCTAATCCTGGTCATCCATGTTTTTCAAATATGTTAAAATATATTTTCGAACACTTACTGACATCCAACCAGGCTCAGATTTTAAATATACCTATAGGCACTGAACCGAATCGACAGTGGCGCTGTCTGCAGCGATAAACAGTCAGGAGTTCTTTACAAGATAACATGTCATTCCATAGAATATAGCTAGGAAATACTTATTTGAACTAACCTAACATCCCGTAAAAACATATATGGTAATGTATGATGACCTGCATAATAATCAAAGTGCAAAACGAAAATAATATCTTACCAAGTGTATACGAAATTTCATAAATTTACGTTTTCACGTCAGCTTGTTGCATACGTATTGAATGTCGTCATCCGGACCGGCTTTGCTTGCAGCAAACAAAATATTCATTTTAATCCGCAAAAAATTGTGAAAGGGCAAATACTAGCACTATCACAGTTACGCCCAAGGACGCCGATATAAGTAAATATATTGAATGAGAGCAGAGATGCGCTTGCATTTTTTGGCTGCAAATTCAACGCAAGTGCATGATACATGAGACACCAATGATGTATCGTGATTTTACTGTACTAGAAGCTGGCAAGCGCGCGCACCACGCGCATGGAATCATTTTTTGACAATAAGACAATAATATAAATAAAAAGAAAAAAAAAATTACAATGATTCGAAATAAAATAAAATCTTGAAATATTTTACAATGGTTATATACTTCCAAAAAAGAAAATAGTAAAAAATGTGTTTTGTTATTATGATTACTGTTTAATATGCATAATTATGAAAAAATCATGATGTATAGATGATGATCACTCCAAGCTGATCAGGTGCAAAATGACAACAGCGTCACCCTAGAGTGGTATTGTATAGCTATTACAGCTTCTGTATAACGATCTAAAGAACGTCTGCTTGTCTTGAATATGCCATACAATACCTTCAAAACTAAAATTGGTATGTCCCGATACTAAATTAATGGCAAGAAAAGTAACGCAATACCACCTACTTTTTTTCCGTACATCCGTCAATGCTATAACATAAGCTCGTGAGCTGAATAAAGTTACGCAGTACCAGCCCAAGGACAGTACTGGGGTGGTACTGCGTAACTTTTTTCAGCTAATGCAACAAATTTTGTAGCATAGGCTGATGAACTGATACCAAGTTAGGCCGCGGTTACATGGGGGCGGAAATAGCCAGCGGAACGTCACGGCGCGGCGGAGAGGAAAAAGAGTTCCTCCACCACTGATTCCACGAGTGAAGCGTTCAACTCCGCTGGAGAGATTGTCCTATGTGCATATGGAGCGGAACAGAAAGGCCGCGTCATGAGAGCAGCCAATGATGGCATAGCTTTCCAGCGGCAAGAACTTGATTTTGTGTATTTGTTACAAATTTATTATAGTTACCTATGATTCTTTGCATTAAACACATATGTATCACAGCCATAAGCATACTGACATGTCGAAGTACTATGATAATGAGTGAAGAGAATAGTTATATCTTTATTCCGTTGATTTCCGTCGTTACTCTCCGCTGAATTCCGCTCCATGTGCACTTAGGCCGCGGTTACATGGGGTGGAAATAGCCAGCGGAACGTCACAGCGTCACAGAGAAAAGTTCCCCCACTACCATACTCATTTGTTACGCTATTCCGTCTCCGTCGTGTGGAAGTGCACATGTAGCGGAATAGAAGTGCTGCGTCATGACATCATCCAATGACAGCCAAGCATTCCAGCGGTAAACATTTTACGTAATAAATTTTATACAAATTGTTACATTTTAACCTTTTATCATTCATTTAATTACACATAGTAATTGAATGAGTTCAGTCACTGTTGAATTAAGTAATAATAATGATGTGATTTATTACAGTAATAAGTAAGGAAAGATACACAAGGCACTACGGAGGTAGGCTTTTGCACATAGCAGAGAGAGAACTCGTGCGAAGCGAGCACACAGCTCCGTTTGATCGCTCCGATTGTTCTGACTCACACACACAATATCAATATCAGAGTCTAGTTGACTTCACACGCGTGGCGCCACTTGCCTGCTTGCATACTAGAATCTCACATGTCTTACTATCTGATTAAATATAATTACTAGAAGTAAATGCATGAATAAAAGAAGCACGTAAAGTAAATAACATTATACTTAATTAACTAGAACCATATGATTTTCTAACAATTGGCCAACCTAAAAAGTTTGGTCCTTCAGACTCTGAGACAGAAAAAAAACATTAAATAATAGACAAAATCATTTAAATGTAAGTTAGATGTAATCATCAAATCGCTTAGGCTTTCTGATATTTCGTTGAGGTCAAGTACCTGCGTCACAAACAGAAGCATCAGAAAAAGTAACATTTTTGTTTTCCTTAATACCTTAAACATTATTTTCAACTGATTTAGACTCACTTACATCAGTATCACACTCGTCACTTTCACGCAATTCATTGGCATAAGTTTTACCTGTCCAGAGTTATAACTGAGACGCATGAGCCGTGGTTTTGAAAGCTTTTACAACGTGACTTGTTTAGATACTTAACTCTATAAGTATCGCTGAAACCCACATCAATAACTAGTCATGGCCTGAAATATGACGGTTGTAATTTTGTTGAATAACCAGTACCCACCGGAGCGTTCTTTATAAAAACAATGTCACCAGCTTTAAACTTTGGCGCTTAGCGCTGTTTTTTGTCGAAAAGCTCTTTGTATCGAATCTGCTTAGACCAAATATTATCTCGAATTTGGCTCCGACCGATCTCAGGTTCGATCATAGTTTTCGCAATGTTCTGTTACCAACCGCAAACTTCCTTCCTCAACGCGGGGTAAGTAACCCAACAAACTTTCAAACGGAGTTTTACCAGTGACAGAACTCACAGTTGAATTAAAATCTCTTTCAACTTGCTTTACTGCTCTGTCCCATTTTTGTTCATCATCTATAGCAACAATCTTTAAAGCCGGGATAATAGTTTGATTCAACCGCTCAATTAAACCATTGGCTTGAGGGTATCTTGACCAATTTAGAGCATGTTTTATTCCGTATGTAAGACAAAATTCTTGGAAGACATGAGAAGTGAGACAAGTTTCTCCATCAGAAATAATTCTACCAGGAGCTCCGAATCGTGCAATAAATTCTTCAAGCTTTTCAACAGTAGTTCTAGAAGAAACGCTAGAAACAGGTTCAAGAACCGAAAATCGTGTTAAATTATCTATTAAACCAAAAATGTGAGTTTTACCGCTCGTCGAGGTAAGAAATGGATCCACATAATCCACGTGTACAATTTCAAAGGGTCGACGACCTGGTGGAATTGAATGAAGTTCACCCTCCTTACGACCAGACTTACATTTTGACAAAATACGCGACACGCAATTTTTAATATGTGTACGTACATGTTGGCGAAGACGAGGAAAATAATAATAATCTTATATCTTTTTAACTGTCTTGTCTACCCCAAAATGACTTGTTAAGTCGTGGCTTCTAATCACTAATATTTTTCGCATCGCTTTAGGAACTACGTATAATTCACATATTTTATTATCACGCAAAATTTTCTCATACAGGAAACCATTCCGTAAAACATAATCTTTGGCTTTATTCTTTTCATGCAACTGTCTCTCTTTGTCATCTATGAGTAAAATATTACAAATTTCCGCAAGATCCGATTCAGTACGCTGAAATAGCAAAATTTCGTTTTCATAAGTATGTATTGACAATACTGAAGGAGAAAAGTTTGGAACCAAATTCATAGGCGCTCTCGATAATACATCAACATGTTTCATCAAATCTCCCTTTCTGTGTTTAATTTCAAGATCGAACTCAGCAATTTGGCTCATCCACTTAGCTATCTGTGCATTATTAGTTTTCCATACATTGATATGAATCAGACTTTGACAATTAGTAACTACCGTGAAATGGATTCCAATCAAAAATGACCGAAGTCGTCCCAGGGCCCAAGCTATTGCATGCATTTCCAGCCGACTAGAATAGTATTTTGATTCACATTCATTAGTACAGCGGCTGATTGCATGAACTAAATGAAGATCATCACCTTTAAAATCAGCTTGCAAAAGCATGGCCCCAAAACCTAAACTTAACGCATCTGTATGTAATTCCGTTGTAAAAGCCTTTGAATTATACAATTTCGACACTGGTTGGTTTAGTAATTTTTCTTTAATCAACTCAAAAGACTTTCCTTGTTCGGGACCCCAACTAAAATTTTCCTTCTCCTTTAACAAATTACTCATAGGCTTTGCGATTAAAGCAAACTGAGGGACAAACCTTCTAAAAAAACTGGCTAAGCCTAAAAAGCGACGGACCGAATGTTTATCAACCGGAACAGGAAAATTAGCTGAAGCCAAAATCTTTCGCGGTCCTGGTTAAAGCTCGCTATCTCCCAAAACAAAACCCAAATATTTAATACTTCTCACCCCAAATTTACACTTTTTAAGTTTTATAGTTAAATTTACATCCCTAAGCAACCTACAAAGTTACCTTTCACTGTAAAAACATACCCGGTGGTTGACGTGCGAGTTGAATTATCTCCCGCGTAATCGGCGTCTGAAAACCCTGCGAGTTTTTCGGATCGACGGTTGTCCAAGAACAATAAACCGAATGACGCTGTACCTTTTAAATATCGTAGAACGCGTTTCGCAGCGAGCCGATGCACTTTGTCATAGTTATCTAAGTACCTACTTGCTGCATCTACCGCATACGCGATATCAGGCCGCGAGATGATGGCGAGATACAAAAGCGATCCCATGAGTTCGCGATAGGGCACATTTAGCTTTGTTTTACCGGTGGGAGCATTCAGCTTGCACTGCTGTTCTCTAGCACCCTGCTGACATATGATTGTTGATTCACGAAAATAAACTGCGGTTTACGAATTATTTCCATGCCTACAAAAAAATTTAACTGACTAAATGTGACATCAAAGCTGGTTTTGAAAACATAAATTATCTTTGTTAAAATCTTATGGTTACGACACAACAACGAACCGTCGTCGACATAGAGAGCTGGATACACCTTGTTTTCTTTAAACGTGGATACGTACACAGATTTGTCAGCGCTGCTCGGTGTGAAACTCATCTTTCTAATAAAGTTATCGAATTTTTCGTTCCAACAGCGCCCTGCCTGTTTTAGGCCGTAAATGGCTTTTTTTAACTTTAATACAATGTTTTTACCTTGTACATCAAGACCATCGGGAATTCGCATGTATATATTTTCGTTAAGTTCGCTATTTAAGTACGCAGTGCTCATATCAAACTGGATCGAAAGAGACCTTCATGCACCGCGACGGGCAAGAGTGTTGTTATAGATTCACAACGAACGACAGGGGAGAAGATCTCGTTATAGTCAATGTCGGGTTGTTGCGAGAATCCTTGGGCACATAGACGTGCCTTATACCGCCGCTTGTCCTCGGATTCCGGATTTTTTATTTTAAACACCCACTTAAAACCGATAAGCCTTCTCCCCTCGGGCGATTCCACAACGTCGCAGAACTTGTTTTTTGCATGAGCATTCAGCACTACGTCAATGGCTTTTCGCCAGTGTATCGAATCGTCACAGCTTAACGCGTCTCGGTAATTCTTTGGTATATCATACAAACCGTTACATTCAACAACCCAAACATATCTATTAGGGGCGCGCAAATTTTGCCGAGATCACAACTTATATCTGCCTCGGAATTTGCTCGCCTTCTCACCGTTGCTCTGTACAGGGTGGTAATCAGATGATTCTACAGCATCTTCATCAATATCGCACGCAGCCGCAGTCTCATTCTCTTCTGCAACTGAAGGTAGACTCGCTTTCTTCGATTATTTTTCAATAGGATGCCAAACGCTGTCCTCTTTTACATTTTTGAAAGAATTTTCGTGGAAAAGAACATTTCGGGAGACTGTAATTCGACCCGTAGCAATGTTGATGAGTCTATAGTTTTGTGAATCATTTGCGTAGCCCAAAAGACTCAGTCTCTCCTATCTTGAGCCCCATTTTTTACGATATACGTCGGGAACAAGTACGTAGGCGGCGCAACCGAAATCTCGCACGTGCGACATGTCAGGTTTTTTATTAGTCCACAGCTCGAAAGGTGTCGCCGTTTGGGACTGTGCACCTATTGATCGGTTTAGTAAATATACAGCAGTGTTGACAGCTTCACCCCAAAGATGTTTGGGTAAGTCATGTGCTAACAGCATTGTTCGCGCACTCTCGACAGCGGTGTGCATTTCACGCTCCACTCGTCCGTTTTGTTCGGGTGTATAAGGTGCTGAGGTTTCGTGTTTTATGCCCCTTGAGCGCAAGAACCCCGAAACTTCGTGATTTACGTATTCTGTTCCGTTGTCAGATCGTACAACCTGAACATCCTGATTAAAGTGGTTCCGAACGTAATTTATGTATGTTTTCAAAACTTCAGGAACATCGCTTTTATGACTGATAAGGTAAACAGTACGGAAGCCAGTCGCTTTATCCTTGAAGAGAATAAAAAACCTCGCTCCGCCTATAGAGCGGGTTTCGATGGGGCTGCATAAGTCCGTGAATATGACTTCCCCAACAGCAGGGCGAGCGTGACTCTCAACCGTCTCAAATGGCAATTTAAACTGCTTACCGAGCGGACAGCTTTCACAAAAACATTGGTTTTGTTATTGAATTTGATGCCAGATACCACGGAATTCTTCGCTGCCGACTTAAGAGAGCACGTGTTTGTATAGCCGAGAAGCTCGTGCCATGTCTGTATTGAGGTCGACACGGTATTTACTTCGTGCTTTGTGCCGGACTTGACAAGCATACGCGACGAGTTGTTACGCAACTTTACTTCCTTTGCGATCAGAACGTTGTCTTTTGAGTAAATTTTGGCCTGATCGCCGGCGAAAACAATCGTCTGGCCGAGAGATGTGCAGGTTCCGGCTGATAGCAAATTTTTTTTGAGTGCGGGGGCAAAAAATACGTTGTTGATCTCGCCTTTAAGCCACTTACCATCAACGAGGCGCATGATCGGGATTCTTCCGATTCCTTCAACTTTAAATACCAAGTTGTCTTCTAAATATACCTTTTCGTTCTTTAAAGGAGCGAGCTCCGAAAACCAATCGCGTCTGCAAGAGTAATGGCGCGAAGCGCCGCTATCGAGAAGCCACAGCTGCTCATCGCCGTCCCCATGGGACCAATCGGCATCGCAATTAGGCAGCAGAGAATTCGAACTAGCCTTCGATAGCTGTTTACCTCCAGAAACTACAAAAAACGCACTAAAATTCGCCGAATCACTATCTGAGGCAACATATGAATTATCGCGCGTTTCGGTATCCGAAGTTTCGTTTCCTTTCCTATTTATTCTTTTGTAACAAAACTTCGCGATATGCCCTTTTTTCCTACAAAAATTACACTGTACAGTTTTCTTACATTTATTCGCTATACCTTCTGCGGATCGGGGCTGCTCGCTGCTGTTGGAGACGCTTGATGTTGCCAAGGTGGCAGCGACGTCGTCAACGTTGGAAAGACGACTCTCTTCTCGGATGATCCTCTCACGCAGATTGGATAGCGTCTGACTTTCTTCGGCTACACTGTCCCATGCCGATATAAAGCCACTATATTTCGGCGGAAGAGTGCCCAAGATCTTGGCCATGATCATCACATCGGAAACGTTTTCGCTGACATCTTTTAATTGATTGGCGAGGTTCTCGACCCTGGCCATGTGGTGTACTGCTGATTCTCCGGGCGTCATTCGATGTTCGTGGAACTTCGTCGTAAGAGTCAATTAGTTTGCAGCACTTTTTTGCTTGTGGATGCTCGACAGCTTCAACCACATTTTGCTTGATGCTGTACACGTAATCAGGTATTCGAGCTGGTTATAATCCATGGAGGAGGACAGAATGAACATGGCTTTGGCATCATTTTTCCTCCATTCCTCGAGCTTCGTCGTTTTCGTGTTCGCCGGCTTCTCCTCTTTTCCTTCAACAATGTTCAATAGGCCCTGAGCAATAAAAACAGTCCTCATCTGAAACTTCCATAATTGGAAATTTTGGTCGTTGAATTTCGTGATGTTTCTTAAATCTGACGGATTAGCCATTTTATAGTGCTCAATTGGGACAAAGCCAAAAAAATTCCGGTTCGTGAAGAATAATGAGATCCGCACGAAAAAGTGACTTTACAGGAACACAAAAGAGGAACTACTCGTAAAACAATCAAAACGACACCAAACTTCCTGGGCCCATAACCTTTTGGGGGGAAGGAAATAAACTATGGTGCCACGAGTATATTAGAAGTATATTTATTCCTGGATTACAAGTACACAATCAAAAAGAAAAACGTGCGGCTCACTCGAGAGCATATGCAAGAGTATTTGCATACCGAATCGGCGCTTGCGGTAGCACCGTCGCTTAGTCATCCGTCTTCTCCACTCTTACATACAGTCGAGTCCAAGAGAAAGACGGTACAAATGTGTTAACACATTGAAAACGCTTAAATCACCCACGAATACATCAACAATTTCGCTGGCATCAATACGGGTACGCCGTTCATTCAAACACTGAACTGGTTCAATAGAAAATATTTTGTCCCCTACCCGGCCTCCAACATCAATTAATCTGCACGAGTTTTCTAGATTTTGAACTGGAATTGGAACAACAAACGAATACAATTTAACATTAATGAAATTTACAACGCCAGGATCTAAAATTATTCTTTTGGTAGATAAAGGCTTGATTAAATTTGTATCTATAATCGTTGCCTCACAATCAGAAAACTTTAACTCTGTCCATACGCGCAGATAACTCATATCGTCGGCCTCGGTGAAAGGCTGTCCCAAAATTATATCGTACCACTGCGCTAAATCGGAAACGATTTAGAAACACAATTTGCGAGGTTTCAAATTTTCAAAGCTTACAATTTCATTAATTATTCCATAAGACTTAACTACAGTATTTTCGAACGCTAAAAATTGCGAGTTTGCATTTATAACCTTAAATCCACTTCGAACAACAAAACTAGCCGAAACAGTACATACACTCGCTCTCATGTCAACTTGAGCTGTAGCTTTCTTAGAACCGACTAAAACTTCTCGAATACATTTATTACAAGAATCAAGTACAATAGGTGAAGTGATGATTTTAACCTCATCAGGCTTATTCTCTTTAAACGACGGATTTTTAGGATAACGAGTAGCGAAATGCCCTGTCTGCTTACAAAAATAGCACGAAATTTCACGCTCAGGAGCATTACAATCGCGCGCTGAATGCCCCTCGAGCCTACAATTGTAACATTTCAACGCACCTTTACTTCGACGCTTGCCTGTAGTTTCTCGAAATTCTGGATTCTCCTTACCTTCCCGCTGCTGATCCGAATTCAAAGAATTTCCCCTGCTGTGGTTATTGCTCTGCTGCGTCGGCGCGCTACCTCTACATCCAATACATCCATGCCTTGAACTCAAAGGATTCTTCTACGTTTCAGCGCACTCCAACCGACGAGCGTAAATTCATGAAACTCTTACTAAGTCTTGAAGCAATTCGTCGACACGTAACTCTTTTCAAGGATATACTGCACTAAGTCTCTTGAGAAAAGACTAGACGCCACTTCATCACGAATATCCTCAACAGTCAAGTCTAACCCACTACACAACCAGACTTTATCACGCACATAATCTTGAAGAGCTTCGCGAGGGCTTTGTGAACGTGCCATCATACTTTTGAATTTCTCACTACGCGAACTCCGATGTGTAAAAGCGCTCGTAAAAGCTTCACAAAATTCTGCAATATTAGTCACTGCACCTGTTTTTGACAAAAGCCATTTAAGAGCTCCTCCCTTTAAACGAGATTTGGCTATACTAAACAGAATGGCATCACTCCAGTTGAACAATAATTAGGCATCGTTTAACTCGTTAAGCCATGCACTAGCTCTCTCTGGCCCCTCATTTCCTAAAAACTCCCGTATTGTGTCCTGAATTCCAGCCACAGGTGCTGACTGACCTTGTAACCGGTCACCAAGAGCTAAACGTGCTTAAGTGATTGCAGACACCGCTGGATGCCGTCTTGGTTGTTGTTTTGCGTTCTGTGAAGACGCTCCAATTCTTTTTTAGAAGCTGCCAATTCCGCTTCATATTGATTTCGTTCCTCTTGCCGTCGTGACTCTTGCAGTTCGATTTCGGCTAGAGCTGCTTGTAGGTCTTTGTCCACAGCAAGAATTTGATCTAGACCTTTAAGCAAACGCTCTGAATGGGTTTTATTTACGAAATAGTCAAACTCGTCGTACGTCTCGTTCATAAGAAAACAACGAAACTAACATGTCTAACAACACACACTCTGCTCTTTTTGTAATCCAAGACAAACGTCCGCAAGCATGGAAAGCACTAAAACGCTGCACGAGAAGCACGAGCGAACCTCCGAAACAAGCTGCACACAGAGCTCGTAAGAGAAAGTCCTTAAATAACTAAATAACATCAACGCCATTCATGGATAAATTTTGTTGTTATCCTTTGTTTCTTCGCGGCTTCCTCTCACTGTATCTTCCTTCTCATAACCTATCTTGCACCAAGCTTTTCTTTCGTTTCAATCCCACTTCTGAAGTTTTGTTACCTTTTTACCTTTTATCGTTCATTTAATTACACATAGGGATTGAATGAGTTTAGTCACTGTTGAATTAAGTAATAATAATAATGTGATTTATTACAGTAATAAGTAAGGAAAGATGCACAAGGCACCTCGGAGGCAGGCTTTTGCACACATCAGAGAGAGAACGCGCGCGAAGCGAGCACACAGCTCCGTTCGACCACTCCAATTGTTCTGGCTCACACACACAATATTAATATCAGAGCCCAGTTGGCTTCACACGCAAGGTGCCACTTGCCTGCTTGCATAATAGAATCTCACATGTCTTACTATTTGATTGAATATAATCACTAGAAATAAATGCATGAATAAAAAAAGCACGTTAAGTGAATTATATTATACTTAATTAACTAGAACAATATGATTTTCTTACAAAATTATTAATTGCTTCCTTTGTTTGTTTGCAATGCAAACATTACTGTAACAGCTGTAAGTTTTTTGACAAGTCAACCTTGAAATTATGATAAGTAAATTATTAAGTTATCTCATAATTATGTTGAATGCCGCAGCCAAGCATCACATCTTTCCGCGACATGTGCACGATAGACACTTTCCACGGCGGAAACGGAATAGCGTAACAAACGAGAATTGTACTGGAGCTACTCTTCTCTGTGACGCCGTGACGTTCCGCTGGCTATTTCCATCCATGTAACCGTGGCCTTTAAACAATTTTTCCAGCGAGAGCGAAACCTGCGGAATGCATCACTCGTAGAATTGGTGGTGGGGGAACTCTTTTTTTATTTCAACGTGACGTTCCGCTGCCTATTTCCGCCCCCATGTAAGCGTGGCCTAACGCACTCTGCCCGTGTGCAAGCAGTGCAAGTTGTTTTACTGATACATAAGAATCTGGGCAAGTCCATTCACTTCTACAAGACACCGTAAGATTTATCAGAGCCACAAATAAGTTTGTTCAGATAACTATGCAAAAGTAAAATCAATTACGCAGTTTGGCCCCGTGGCCCTCGGGCCATCTGCTTATTGTACTTCTGCCTTGCTTCTGTATAATGAACTGGTCAAATCAAATGTTGTCTCGTGGACGACATAAATGATTTTTAAGACGTAGTTTTGTGTCTAGATTCTTCAAAATTTTACAGTAGAAATTAGCACAGCTGTGTAATACCGCATACAAAGGATCTTATAAGGACTCCTACAGGGATTTATAGTTGTAGTACTCGCAGAATTGTATATCTTTAAGCAATGTTATGGAATACCATCGTTGCCAAAAGGCACGGAATTCTGTAAGGATTCCTAAAGAGACTTTTAGTTATGCTCTTCTAGCAACACTGACTACCTTTGACGTTCAACATGTACTATAAATTTGATCTCACTATTTTCGGTGGCCTCTTTAGTGGCTATCAGTCCAACCTCCAACTGGATAACCTAAAAGTCGAAAGGTTAAAATTCATAGTTCCAGAGTAGATTATGATCGACATTATGACAGCTCAATAATGGTTCAATTTTCTTCAATTTTTAAAGGTGAGCTTAATATGTACTGGACAACTATCAATTTTAATCTAAGCATTGTAACATAAGAAGTTTTCATGAGAATTAACATATGATTTCATTGCAAAATGGGCTTAGCACTGAAATTGCACCCAGTCTATTGTCCATACATTTGGCGTGCCTGCGTATCGATGTCAAAACATATTATCTTTACTTTTGAGATATTACTACCTATAACGTAGTACTGCACAATTTTATTAGCTAAATTTAGAACTATCTTGAAATTGTTGAAATTCAGAAAGGCTCCAAAGAGTCAGAGGTGGTATTACGTAACTTTTTTTCCCAATGTTATACCACAAGTAGGATACCTTATGCAAGACCACCCCTGGACAGATACATACTGCACTTATGTCCGAAATTACACTTAGCAATATCAAGTCTACGTCTAAAGAATTATGGATTGAAACGACTATCAGGGGTGGTAGACTGGTAGTGGTCGTACTGCGTAACTTTTTCTACGCTTAATGAAGTACAAATTACATCATAATTACATCTTCAGATACATTAGGAAAGAATGGGTTCGTCCATATTCTATAGAAAAACTAGTCACTGCGGCCCCTGTTCCATTAGTCGGCTCTAATCTGCTACAAATCCAACTGGTGCAGTTATAAAAGACGTGCCTAATGTAGACTCTCGGGCACGTTTAATTGTTTACCGTTTGTTTGACGGTTCGTTCGCTTCCTATGGAGATGGCGACCTATCAAGCTAAGCTAAGATGGCACCAAAATATAAATAAGACTCCAACCAATCAGAGCTTTTAGACGAAAGGCCTTGATTTACTTGATTGGCTGGAGTCTTACCTCCCTGGCGCCCTCTTATAGGAAGCAAACAAACAAACAATGGATAATCGAACGTGCCCTTTCTCTTAAGACCGTAACTTTTCGTGACTTTACTTGGAGAATCTGGATCAGGGCTGCCAGACAGAATATTTTTGGCAATGTTCCTTGTCTTCAACACATCTCAAAGCGTTTTTAAGATGTCTTTGAGACAATAATCCCAGACGAAAATATTCTGTCTAGCAGTCCGGATCTGGACGAACAAATTTCTATCCGAAAGGTATTGTAGGACGTCTTCAAGAGATCATTTTGTTTGTCTTGTACTTTGTATAATTGATACAGAGGCAAGTCAAAGATATACAGCGAGTCGATAAGGGGCGTGCTGTGTAACTTTTTTACAGTACATCAAACCATGCTGTAACAAAGACTAATCAGCCTATGTAATAGCATGATAAACACGAATATGCAGTCTAACCATTTAACTTATGCAATGTACGAAACAGTACGTATGCTATACACCTTCATTAGAAAAAAAGATAATGTCTCGACTTGCATGTATTAAAACGCAAATTTGATACTCTTGAAACTTGCTTTCATCTTAACTTAGATACAGAAGCGGGAACTAACTCAGGGTGTTACTTCACATAATTCAATGTTTGTTGGTAAAGTAATATTTTTCTGATAAAAAACACACAAATGTAATATTTGTTAGAGTAATGGATCACATGTATAGTTTTCTTTTGTTTAATAATATTGTCCCAATTCACTGAAACTGTGCGACATAATAAATTAAGCTATTTTCTCGTCTCGTCTCGTAAGGTCTTGTGTTAGAATAAAATGACAAAAGTTAGAGATAATCTTATGATTTCCACATATTCTCCGAATCATCCAAAAAATGTAAGGTTTCCTGATATTTTTATTAAGACGTAGACTGGAATGGTATCCGTCTTACTATATATACGAGTAGAAATGACGATTCACAGATTTCTCTGCTTGCCATTAAATTTAAATGTCGTCAGATACTTCCTGGTTTAGAAGATAGTGATTTAGTTCTCGATTTATAAGTTTATAAAATTATTATTTAGAATCAGCAAAGGAATAATTTGAACGTTTACAATTCCTAAAATATAGAAAACGAAAAACATATACTTAAAAATGACTAATACACTGAATAGTTTCTCTACAAATATTGTAATACTTACTTCTCACAATAAGTATAAAAATATAATATTATTTCGAACAGTAAAATATTTATTAAATATTTACCGAGTCCAATGGCATTTACCAATCAAACTCATTTTTTAACGAACAGTGCGTAGCCTCCATATGTGATAGAAATTGCTTTGTTTAAAATAGCACTGATTTCAATAGACATGCAATTTTGACGGTTTCTTTCAAATTCACATCAAGTCAATTTAAGAATTCACGTTAAAATTATTGTTGAACGAAAAAAACACCTCGACCCTCGGAGTCAGACCGGGAAACTCCTTCTTGACGCAAAGGCACGCTACCACTTGCGCCACCGAAGTCTTGGTAATTTTCTTCGTCTTATGAAGTCAAAGTCTTAATGATATATGTTTAGCCAAAGTGTTCTTTCAATACATACAAAATGATTCTAACATAGGCAAAAATATAATCATATATACAACGAGTATAATAGCATTCACCTATCAAACTTATTTTTCAATCTACAGCGCGTAGCCTTCTTACGTGTTAGAAGTTTCTACATTCAAAATAGCGTCAATCAGACGAAGAGAATCATCAAGGCGCAAGTAGTATCGTGCATTTCCGGCAAGAAGAAGTTCCCTGGTTCGAATCCGGGGTCGAGGGGATTATTTGTCTCATCAATAATTTTAACGTAAATAATCGAATTTACTTGATGTGAATCCGAAAGAAATTCATCAAAATTTAATGTTCATTATCATCAGAGATATTTCAATTATAGCAATTTTTATCACGTATGGAGGCTACGCGCTGCATGTTAAAAAATATGTTTGATAGATACATACCATTTAACTCGAAGTCTATGTGATTATATCTTCGCCTATCTTAGAATCATGTTTGTATGTATTGATCGAAATCTTTGGCTGAAAATATAGCGTCTAAGATTTGACTTAATAATAAGGGAATCAGCAAGGCCTCAGCGGCGCAAAAGGTAGCGAGTCTTCCCGGCAAGAAGGATTTCCTCGGATCGACTCTAGGGTCGAGGTGATTTTTCGTCTCATCAATAATTATAGCTTGACTATTCGAATTTAGTTCATACAAATTTGACAGTAATTCATTAAAATTCGATGTTTAATACAATCAGAGATGTTTAAAATAAAGTAATTTCTATATAAGTGGGCGAATCTAACGGGTATACAAGCAAACGATTGATATACATTATTTCAAACATGCGGCTCATTCAGGTGGAAGCATATTAGCTTCTCTGAACACTAAAGGCCTGCACTTATTTTTGACAATAAATACCAATCAATAAAATTTTTAATATAAATTAAAAATATTTTAATAATGCAAAGGATGGAATGCGAGAATAAAAAATCTTCCCCGAGTGTGGTTCGAACACGCAGCCTCCTGTTAAGATGGTTCGGGAGTAATAATGAAATGCAGAGATCACAATGATATTGATGTTTCTTGATAGTCTAGAATACGTAGAACTCGTATTAATTTTTTCTGTACTTGTTATAGGTCATTTTGAAAAGAATGATACAAATGAAAATGAGTGTAATAACATAGATTCTTATGTAACGTAACCTCGATTTGTCGTTTCCATGGACAAATATTTTTGGAAAATGCAATCATTATAAAAAACCATACCTACGAATAAAGTATTGTTTCAAGATTCAGTGAGAAAAATTTAAGGTCATGTTAGTGTGCATTTTTAACAATATCAATGCTGAATGTAAGCAAAATATTGAGTTTGCAGGCTGCAAGGGGAGGTGCGCGGTAAAGTAGGCCTAGCTGCGCGGGCCAGGGGGACTCCCCGTTCCTTACCTTGCTGAATGATACTCCCCAAACTCCTCAAGGGGATTGTCGTGGTACAGTTAACGTCAAAAATTAGTTTTGGTTTACATCCTTTCAGTATAAGTATTCTCATACAAATCACGTAAATGAGTATTAAGTTTGATGTACATGCATAAAGAATGACGGAAAAATTGTTACAATTGCGGGAACTTTTAGATAACATAGACTTTTGTTTGGACTTGTACCACTATACAGATATACAAATTACATTTTGCAGTAACTTTCAGTCGATGAATCTTTAAGACGGTAAAGCTAGGCTTTCTGACATTGGAAATGATTGTTTCAATTAGGGTTAACTTTAATATATTTATTTTTTGTGAAATTTTGAAGAAAATTAACCAAGTTAGAAGTAAAAATGTGTCTTTAGGGGCCAGTTGGCAACGACCTCTCCATAAAAGCCCGTGCACAACCGTCAATCTTTGCGATCTGATTTCTCAAAAACTATGAAGCTAGGCCCTCTGAAATTTGGACATGTTATTAGTACTGATAAAATGAGAGTGATATAATTTTTAGAAGAATTTCTGAAGAAAACGAAATATCACGATAACCCCCTTAACCGGACAGATGCTCTTACCAGTTGAGCTACCGAGGAACTGCGTATTCACGACACCGTAAGTTCAGCTTAGTTTCATTTTCCCAGACAAGCGGTTTTTCACCCGACGCTCGATTCATATTTTTACATGAATAACTCTAATGCTTGTCGAAAAATTCAATGTTTCTGGATGAATCTAACGGGTATACAAGCAAACGATTGGTATACATTATATCAAACACGTGGAGAAGAGTTTTCTTATTTTTGCATTACATTCTTTGTATTATTTATAGATTTTTAAGTCATATCAAAAATTTTATTGATTGGTTTTTATTGTCAAAAATAAGGACAGGCCCTTAGTGTTCAGAGAAGCTAATATGCTTCTACATAGATGAGCTGCGTGTTTGATATAGCGTATATCAATCGTTTGCTTGTATAGCCGTTAGATCTCCCACATATTAAGTTTTTGGACAAGCATTAGAGACACTCATGTAAAAGCAATTTCTATCACGTGTGGAGGCTACGTGCTGTACGTTGAAAAATAAGTTTGATAGGTAAATACCATTGGACTTGTATATGTAATTATATCTTCGCCTATCTTAGAATCATGTTTATATAAATAAAATCTTCAATCGAGTGAATGGAAAGACAAAAATATATTGGAGTATAAATGATGTGATATCGATTAATCTGATGACAACCTTTAGAATAATTTTTCGATTGTAATTTTGAATACTACTCGTGAAGGTCTGCCTCCTTGTGAACTTGGTTGGAAAATGAAGCAATCGGTAGCAGAGCAAAGGTAGAAATTTCTGGAAGTCAAATTTGGTAGTGGTCAAGGTCAAGGCCGATTGACGCATCAGTAACATCGAGCGATCGTCAAGCATTGTAGAGCGGTGACGAGGGGATGTAGCAGAGGAAGCAACAACGGACGACGACTGGTGATCGGCTTCCTTTTACGCATCTTATTCGTGATAAAAAGTGCAGCCGTCTTGCTAATTTGTCTCTTTTTCATCGCCCCAACCGTCTCCAATCTGCAGGCCCAACATACGGCTAGGATAAACGGAGCGCGGGAGGAGAGGCAAATAGAAGCAATTTGGTAAGCGAACATATTTACGAACATTCTCTCCCTCGTCTTCTTTCTTTGCTCTAATGCTTGGGTTCGTGCGATTATTATCTTGCGTTTGGAATCAAAACGCTGGTCGAACGGTTAACTTTAGCTTATTGTTTGTAGCTAATTCACCAGCGAGACTATAAGTTCCAAAAGGTTGATATAATATTCTTGAAATAAATTTGGAAAGTAGAGTGCGCTTCGTTTCAAAGCATGATTCTTCGAAATCTAATTGATAAAATGAAAAAGCTCTTTAAAGCACAGTTAAGGACTCAAAATAGCATTGAGAATTTTTGTATTAACTTTACAACGAAAGTAGGTGCAAATTGTCTTACACTGACGCACTTTAACACGCGATTAAGTATTTTAGAATAATATTGGCAAACGTTCATGAACCAAGATAAAGACCTCATTGAATCCGAGAGTGACTTAAAGGAGAAGCCATATTTTAAGGAAGATATTTTTTCTAAAATCGAAAATATATACACCCAAGCTAAGGCGCTTATTCTTTATCATATTACCGCCTTGAAGCCCCCGGAATCTCCAGTTCCTTAACCAACCCAAATTACTCATCAAGTAGTTACGCGATAAACTGAAACCCTTCCCAAGCTATTTTACCGATTTTTTCGGGCAATCAAAATAAGTGGGAAAGTTTTAAACAGCGCTTTTTCGCGCTCGTTAAAGATAAAGATTCTATCAAGCCGGTTGTCAAATTACAGCATTTATCTAATGCCGTTCAAGGTCACGCCGCACAGGGCCTTTTGGGTATTGAAATTACAGATGCAAATTTTGAAGTTTGATGGCACAAATTAGCTCGATGATTTAATAATAAGCGAATTCGTTTAGGCCATTGTCTCGAAACCTTCATGTCGCTGTCTGACGTGCATACAAAAATCGTACAAGAACTTAACAAGCTGATAGATCATGTAGAAGAAATAGTTCAAGTACTTATTAATCTTAAATGTCCAATAGAACAGACAAATTACTTCGTGGCACACTGCATAGTAAGAAAGCTCGATTTAAACACACGCGAGGCTTGGGAGATTTCGCAAGAATCCATTCAAGGATTTTCAACGTTTGATGACTTAATGAAATTGCTTAGGTGCCGTGTCCAGTCTTTAGAACAAGCCCGTGCATCAGGCGATAATTCTCATGATTGTAATCCGACTGTTAAATCCCAAAATGAACCAAATAAATCAAAGTGCGTGGCAGTAAACGCTGCACAAGGTCTTGACGGTTCGGTCGTAACACCTAATTGCATACTGTGCAAAGGCACCCACGCTATGCATCTTTGCAATAAGTTCAAAGCAATGCAGGTCTCGCAACGTGTAGATTTCTGTAAAAGTGAGAAACTTTGTATCAATTGCTTAAGTAAGCTACACAGCGCAACAGTCAGTCAGTTTTATTAGCCACTGCTCGCATTATTGTATCAGATTCAATGGGACGAACACTTGAGATTCGTGCTTTGATTGATCCTGCTGCCGAACGGTCCTTCATCTCGCAACGTTTTTTCCACAGTCGTCTTTCAATTCTACAAAAGTAAATATACGAATTGTCGGAGTTGGTGCTGAGTCCACGTCTCAAGCTTGACAATAAGTGGCCGTATCATTGAATTCAGTTCGATTTGCGTCTTTTCAGCAAAAGGTACGAGCGCTCGTTCTTCCTGAGCTCACTCGTCTTTTACCAAGTCAACGAATTGAATCGCGAAGTTGGCATCACATAAAGGGCCTTGAAGTTGCGGATCCCTTCTTTGCTAGACCTGACAAGATAGATTGCATCCTTGGTGCCGATGTATATCATCACATTATACGCGCTGGTCTCATTAGAGGCCCTAAAGGAAGCCCAGTGGCTCAGTAGTCGGTGCTCAGCTGGATTCTTACGGAGCCTGTTGCATCAGAAAGTTGCAACTGTAACACTGCATAAGTTTAAGTGTCTCATTCACATACTGAACTCGATATAACTGAAAATCTTCCAAAGTTTTAGGGGATTGAAGAAGTCTCTTGCCCAAAATTCTTGACGGAGGAAGAACAAGCATGCGAAAATGATTTTCTCGAGACGTATTCTCGTAATTCCGAGGGAAGGTTCGTTGTCCGACTACCATTTAAGGTAGTTGATCCAAAAATCATTTTCTACATAATCCACCCAAATTTAGAGTATCACTTTATAAAGTGGTCTACACAGTTAATTAAAATTATATCAAGATCGTCTGTTCCGTTTTCAAGATATGAAGCCTCAAAGTTTCCCTCTTTAACACCGCAAGTATAGACGAGCTGCGTGATGAATTAACATGTGAATTAATTCAGAGAAAATTGCTCTACAGATCTTGTTAAAAAATTAATATAATAAGACTGACGTGTTAACAAATACATTAAAATCAAAGAATTTAAAATCGTCTGTGCTGTTTTGGAATAATTCTTTGCAGCAGTGCAAACTGCATGTTATTTTTCGATCATCTTAAAATAAGTCAACTATTTAAATTTGAATAGACAGGCTGCGCGCGCGCCTGAACTTATGCCGCGTAACCGCTAGAGCGCGTAGTCAGGAGAAACAAGCAACCCATAGGAGAAAGTATAGAGCGCGGGTATAAAGGCGAGCTGAGGCGCCGAACGAATCAGTCTGCCTTCGGGAGCTCATACCCGCTTATCGCGGTGGTTTGAGTTTACCTCCGAGAGCTCTCACCCGCTTATCGCGGAGATAAGAGTCTTTCCTTCGGAACTCGCACCCGCTTATCGCGGAGATATCGAGCTTTCCACTCCGAGAATCGTCCT
>JAPYYV010001104.1:0-26043 GCA_030522625.1 Copidosoma aretas
TCCTACACTCTGCGCTCTGTATTAGAGGCGCCGAGTATGAATTTCAACGGGGAGTGTTGAACTTGCTCGGTATGGAGTAAATGCGTATGCATGTGTGGGCGCAATTTAATTGCACACACACACACGCATAAAAAAAACAAAAAAAAAAAAGATAATTCTGTTCGTAAATCGAGTATAGAAGCCGCGTTTTATATATAATATGGATTTTATTTAGGTTAGCTTATTGAATTTTTTAGTACTTATCCTTACTATAATAATAATTTATTAAATAATGTATTAAAGATATAATATATTAAACAGTGATAAATTTAAGTTTTAACAATTTTTGTTTTTTCAGTTCATTATTAATTATGGTACAATCTTTTAAATACAACTAAGTTATTTGTGAAATAGTTATTATCGTATTCTAAATATTCTTTACATCATGAAGTCTTTTTTACCGTCATTTATTAGTCTAATGTAAACATTATGAATAAAATTCATCAGAAGCCTTTTTTGTCTCCCTTACGATAGTAAATTCATTTGCCTACCTCGGAAATTTTTGTAACCGTGGTTCAACCTCGGTATAACAAATAAGATTTGCCAAGATTGATAGAAACGGAGAAACTAGTAATGTTGAAAAGTTGTTATAACTAATGTCACTATCATGGACAAGTGAGAAGTTTTAGCTCAGTCAATTTTTTTTTATCTATATACAGTTTCTAGTGCGGCACGTAAGTGAGTAAATTAAGCCTTTCCGTAAGTGCGTGAGTAGTGTTCAAAAAATAACGCTTTTTACATATTTTCTAATATTAAGAGATTTATGTAACCAATAAAACGAGAAAAGAAAAGCGCTACGAAGCGTTCGAACAGCGTTAATTAATTCAACGAAAGCTATACAAGTATAACAATAACAGAGAATATATATTTACGAAAAGTTAGATAATAATACTTTCAAAAGTAGTGCTCAATTAAACAGCTCAACATCGAGCGTGAACATGAACAAAGCCTCGCCAATACGTACAAATGAGCGAAGGTGACCAAAAGCCAACAAAACTATCGTTAAGCGACGCTTAACATCTATTGGAAGAAGAGATTATAGACGAGCTGAGGAATAGAAACATAGAAGTTGAAGATCCACAGTCTTGGGACGTTCTACGACAACAGTTAGTTGAATTGGTAAGACAAGAAATTTCCAAAGCTAGTATAGAGCCTACACTAAAGGACAAAAATAATACAGACTTAAACAAAGATTCGTCCTAAGATACACACAGTAACGAAATTAACAGTGACAACGATATGGCAGGGAAGCGAAAATTTTTTTCATGTTTGAGTCAGACGATTGGGAATCTTTTACTGAAAAGCTTAAATTGTATTTCTTTGCTAAGAAAATCGAAGCGGCCGAAATGAAAAGAGCCGTTCTACTTATTTATATCGACGAAGAAGCATACAAGCGATACAAGAACTTGCGTGCGCCAGATAAACCAGCAGATAATATAAACACAGCCCTAGCTAAATTATTTTCTAACCATCCAAAGTGATGAAACGTTGTTCTTTTCACCGCGCAGTGCAGGCCCCAAACTAATGAATTGCAGGTTTTGCAACACGTCTAAGACAACTGGCGCTCAACTGCAATTTCACAAATCTCATCGAAGCGTTAAAAGGCCGGCTCGTTTGTGGTATATATGATGAAACTACAAGGATGGAACTTTTCAAACAATAATCTCTTACATTTGATACAGCACTCAAAGAGGCGGTCACGAGGGAAAACGCCACGAAAAACGCTGCAGAAGTTCAGCAGTCTTCTGTTGCTAAAAACTACAATCAGGATGATTTTGCAATGAACCAAGCTACAAATCGCAATGAGAGATCCAGGCAATACATCAAGAGAGGAGAGAAGACAGAGCGGTAAGGGGCAGTGGCAGCAAACACGCGGTTGTTCTGTAGATATCTTAAAAGTATTAAGAAATGGATTTTACGCCATACGTCCAGAAATTTTCAAAGAAGTTGGCCTCACATGAAATGAGGTAGTACAGATAGCAGTAAACACAGAAGCGGCTCTAAGGAATTCGGCTAGCACGGACAATACAATACTTCGATACAACACATAGGAGCACAGGGACAACCAAAAATATAACCGGCTAACAAGCGTTTGGATCGAGAATTTGACATGGTACATATAATAAATTTAAATAAACTGCATAATGATAATACAGATTGCTATAAAACAACCGCCAATCCTTTATACATCAAACTTCTCGTTAATAATGTAAATATAAATAGGGAAGTAAACACAGGTAGCTACGTTACAACAATGCCAGAATATGATAAGAAGGTATTTCCCATATAACAATAAACCTAAATACATGTGTTATAACAAGCTCAGACGCTCTTTTAGAATATTGGCTCAGAAAAAATTTCAGCAGCAAAACTAAAAAGAGGGAGAATTGTGATGTATTTGCAATATAGCGAGCTAATACATAGATTAAGATCTACTGTGCCAATCATATTTTACTGTTACGATTATAAATATTAGTGTATCCCTTTAATGTTATGATTATAAGTATTAGTGTACCCAGCAGGCAGGGCGATATGGTAAATGCGAGTTGTGGGTAAATTATGTCCCTGACACGCTCCTGATCAGACGCAATCAATATGTATTCATACTCATATTTTTTTATTATGAAAGTAAATTAGTTAAAATACACAGACATACTGTTATTACCCCTGCTCTTACTCCTATGCATACAGTATTACATTGACCATTTACAATACTTCGTAGTAACCAATTTATTTTATGTTATCTTTGAGTTATTGTAGGATCCAAGATTACAATCTCATTATTTTTAAATAAAAATTAATATATTCGGTTTTTCTTTAGTTTTTACAACTGTCAGCGTTTCAATCAACAATTATATACATTATTATATTTAACAATAGAAAACACATAACGGGCGGTACAATCCCTGTCAGGGTATATTAACTTTAGCAGAAAGATAAAAATATAGATAATCCAATCCTGTTAGAAATAAGTTTAAGAAAATTTTTGGTTACGGTTTTTAGTATATTGTTTTGTAACCTTTTCAATTCTAACGTTAGATCTTGTTGATGACTCGTTGATCTATTTTAATGTTCATCTCCTACTTAGTCATTAGACGATATTCTTGTCCAGCCAATAAAAAATATATAACTTTCCTTAGTATTTTCTTGAGTTACCATGAATATACCTTCAATCCTCGTTACTCTTGTCAAAGCTACATATACTAACTCTCTTGGATTTTTAATTGTAAGTATTACCCTGCGAATACATGCGAGCGACCGTACGATAAGCAAACGATACGCGAACGAACGATGTAAATAGAATGCACCCCATGATGTAAAGTATCCGGCTTAGCGCACCCTTCTACCCGTCCGCCGTGTTGGCTCCTATTTCTAATGCAAGAACATGACGGCAGAATGGAAGGTGCGCCGAACGCTTCTTGCCGATACGCCACACCTTATTTTTCTTCCACCATGAAGAAAATATTTGTTTGATAATGTACGACATAAACGAAATTTCAAAAAAACTCGTACTATGTTGAACGGAAATATTGACACGAATATCAGAACGATTGGAAAATACCAAATGCATGTCAGTGGCATACAAACATTTTTACAGTATTCTCAAAGTATTTGTTTAAATGCTTCTGCTTCAGTGAGCAAGCAAAGCCCGTGAGAAACACATGTGTGTTGTTATTATTTACGTATATAGTAAACGGTACACGGTGCACGTCTGCACAGTTAAGTGTACCCATAACCTGCCTTGAAAGCACATGCTTTTTTTTGTTATTATTTAGTATAAAACCAAAACTTCAAGACGATACTTACAATTATATATGATGTTGTTATCTAACATTTAAACAATGAAAATAATAATTCAGATATAACACAACGTCATGAATGTGTAGTACACATGCAAAATTACTTACTTATACACATTACTAATGTTATATTTTTATGACAAGAATTATATTCATAATATTTGAAATCTTTTACGTAGATACAATACCAAGTACACAATGTACAATTCATAAATTCAATAAAAATATAACTTTTGTCTGCACGTGGATGGGGGATCGCGTAAATGAATGACGTCGAAATTATGCGTGCTGCTGTAGCTGTATACAGTGTATAGTGTGTATATGCAGTGTATATCTACACCTGTCCTGTATACCCAGCACTAGCTCACACAGGCAGGCTCACCAGCACCGACTTATATACACGTACGGAGATACCGCCTAACGCCTGACCCGAGCGGTGCTCTCGACTGCAGCAGAAACTAAATACGTGACTATCACATTACTGGCCAGAGAAAACAGGTGCCAGCGGCAAATTTAAATACGCCAGAACTAAATTACTTAATCCTAGGCCATTAATCCCAATGACCCAGTACTCCAAGCGACTTTAACCGGATAACCCTACGTATAAGAGGTAAACTAATTGATGAACTAGCAAGGAATAAATTATTTATCACTAAGGTATTTATTATTAATAAATAACCTGAATCTCAATAACCTAGTACTCCAAGCGACTTTAACCAAATAATCATACGTTTAGGAGGTCAATATAATAATTAACTGTTAAACAATGAATAAATTATCAATCAATTATTAATTAATAAATATATACCCTGAATCCCATTGATCCAGTACTCCAAGCGACTTTAACCAAATAACCCTACGTATAAGACGTGAAATATTATATAATTATCAAACAACAAATGAAATGTCAATAAATTATTCATTGATACCAGTTAAGCCGGTGCGCTAAGAATTCTCGCGTTTCAATTGATAACATTATTATTAATAATCTAAGAAGAAATACCAGTTGGCCAAAGACGCTAGCCTCCCTCGTGTTTAAAGATAACAATATTAATAATAATAACATGAGACGTAATATCAGAAGACCCTGAGCGCTGACTTTCCTCGCATTTGAATTATTAACACCATTTTCAACATAAGAACTATTACCAGTTAACCTAGAGCTCCTAATTTTCTTGCGTTTAGATTAATAACATTATTGTTAATAACCTACAAAACAAATACCCGGTGACCCAGAGCGCTGACATTTATTCAGTTTTGATAAATATTTTTATTATTAATAAATAAAGAACAAATTCCAGGTGACCAAGGCGCTGACTTTTTCCTGATTTTCATAAGTAACATTATTACTTATAACATAATAATTATTACCAGGTGACCCAGAGCACTGAGTTTTCTTGCATTTTGATGAAAAACATTATTATTAATATCATGAGATCTAATATCAGCTAACTCAGAGCTTCCAATTTTCTCGCATTTAAATTAATAACATTATTATTAACATAAGAACAAATTCTAGGTGACCCAGAGTGCTGACATTTCTTTAGTTTTAATGAATATCATTATTATAAATAACATAAGAACTAATACCACTTGACCCAGATCACTGACTTTTCTTGCGTTTTAGTTGATAACGTTATTATTTATAACATGAGATCTAATACCACTTAATCCTGAGCTCACAATTTTCTTGGGATTAACTTAATAAAGTTACATTAATAGCATAAAAACTAAAACCCAGTGACCCATAGTGCTGACTTTTCTTGCGTTTTAATTAATAGCATTATCATTTGTAACATGAGAACTTGTACCAGTTAACCCAGATCGTTGCCTTTTTTTGCGTTTGAATTGATTAAATTATTAGTTTAAAATAGGAACTAATATCTCTTCCCCCAATGTTCTCGCGATTAAATCAATAACATTATTATTGATAACATAAAAACTAAAACCCGGTGACCCAGAGCGTTGACTTTCCTCTGACATTAATAAGTAACATTATTATTAATAACATAAGAACTAATAACAGTTAACCCAGACCATTCAATTTTTTCGTGTTTATATTAACAAGATTATTATTTATAACCTAAGAATAAATACCAGAGATCTCAAAGCACTTACTAAAGAAAAATTTGTTTTATTTACTTCTACTGATCCAAATTTTCAGCGCTCCAAAGAGGAGCACCAAAAATAGCTAAAAATGAGACTCCGTTGATTTTTGTCGGAATTTTACGGTTTATCTGTAAATCGCTATAACTTTTATTAAAAACACAAAATTAAATATTCTTTTTTCATTTTGTATGGCTTTGCTTTGGCTTTTGATCAAGCTGAAGTAAGATCATCTAACATAGTATGCTAATTTGCAACTAGCATCGAGAGTGATATTGATAATAACACAGCTCCACAAAAAAAATCGAAAGTCTTAGTGCAGAGAACTGACATACCCTCCTATATGAAATAGACCACACTGAATCCGAATCCTACTCAATTTTACTCTATCACGTCAGGATTGTTGATAACCTCAAAATGTAAGCCCAAAAACCCTATAACACATAAACCATTTAATGCCCTAGTATCTTAACCCACGTAACGCTATAACCTCAAAACTCGGTCATCCCCAAAATCTATAAACCACTAAACACTAAAACCCAATGGCCCCATAACCTCTAAACTCGATCAGTAACAGAGGTTTGGGTCTCCAGTGCTGAGATGTCTAAGTCAATGTTGTGTTTCTCGACGTATAGCGAATCTCCCAACTCGTCAGGCCCTTTAACTACATGATCGATTAAAACAATTACTGTATGAACCTATTTACTCAGAATCAACTAAAAATCCATTAACCCTAAACCGTCATCTCTATACCCGATCAGTAACAGAGGTTTAAGTCTCCAGAGCTTAGATGTCCAAGTCAATGTTATGTTTCTTGACGTATAGCAAATCTTACAACTTTGCAGGCCCCTTAACTACATAATTGCTTAAAACAATAACTGTATGACACTATTTACAACTAAGCAATCAACCAATTAACCCTAAAACGTATCCTCTATACCCGATCAGTAACAGAGGTTTGAGTCTCCAGTGCTGAGATGTCTAAGTCAATGTTGTGTTTCTCGACGTATAGCGAATCTCCCAACTCGTCAGGCCCCTTAACTATATAATTGCTTGAAATAATAACTTTATGACCGTATTCACTTATAACTAACCAACCAATTAACCCTAAAACGTAACCTCTAAGCCCGATCAGTAACAGAGGTTTGAGTCTCCAGTGCTGAGATGTCTAAGTCAATGTTGTGTTTCTCAACGTATAGCGGATCTCCCAACTCAGCAGGCCCCTTAACTACATAATCGCTAAAAACAATAACTGTATAACCCTATTTACTTATAACACTATAGTTGAATAACTTTAAATCCCAAAGAGTAACCAGCGCGTACGATTCTAAGTACAGAAATGTAATTTAGATGGACTGTTTGACAGTATTAATCTATTTAAGTTTATTTATTTTAATCTTTAACTCTGAATCTATGGCGTTATGAAGGAATAGGTCTATATAATTTATAAAGTGAAAGTATTTCAAGGTTATTGATTCTTAAGCTGTAATGACAGTGTGGTTTGGCGATATAATAGTTTAAAACTTCTTTTTTAATTCTTGAAAGAGCAAAAGTCTCTTTTTTACTGGTTTTTAGGGTTTTAGGGTTATAAGGTTGTAGGGTTATAGAGATACTTTGTTCTATAGGGTTATGGGGATGTGCAGTTCATATTTTAATAAGTTATAAGGTTACAGTGACTGACGACTTAAGGATTAAGGAGTTATTCGGTTAATTACGCTGGTTTTTAGGAATTCACGGCAATCACGTTTTAGGGCTAACAGGCTAGTTGGTTATGGGGTAATACGGTCATACAGTTAATTTTTTAAGCAATTATGTAGTTAAGGGGCCTGACGAGTTGAGAGATTCGCTATACGTCGAGAAACACAACATTGACTTGGACATCTCAGCACTGGAGACTCAAACCTCTGTTACTGATGGGGCTTAGAGATTACGTTTTAGGGTCAATGGGTTAGTTGTTTATGAGTGAATAGGATCATACAGTTATTGTTTTTAGCAATTATGTAGTTAAGGTGCCTGACGAGTTGGGAGATTGGCCATACGTTGAGAAACACAACATTGCCTTGGACATCTCCGCACTGGAGACCCAAACCTCTGTTACTGATCGGTTTTAGAGGTTATGGGGTCATTGGGTTTTAGGGTCTCGTAGTTTATGGAGTTTGAAGATGATCGAATTTTGAGGTTATAGCGTTATGTGAGTTAAGATACTCGGGCATTAAATGGTTTATGTGTTATGGGGTTTTGGCTTGAATTTTGAGATTATGAAAAAACCTGATGTAATAGAGTAAAACTGACTTTGGATTCAGATGTAGGGTAGTCGATTACATATAAGAGGGTATGTTAGGTCTCTGCACTAAGACTTTCGATTTTTTTTTGTAGAGCTGTGTAATCGATACATCTCATAAAAAAAGGCTTTTTTGGTCAAATGCCGAGATAGTTGGCTAATATTATTGCCTATCAGTGCTGTAAAGAAAGTTTAGTGAAGATTCGTTGCTTTAATTAGAAATTATAATGGAGTTTGACTTAATGGTGTACAAAAAGTGGGATGACAGGGCACGGACGGAAAGGACATTTCAACTTTAAAACTCTCGTGCGGCTCGGAGATGCAACATTTGCTTTTTTTAGCAGAAAAATCTAACGCGTTATCGAAAAATATCTCGATTTGACACCTTGAAATGATCCACAAGTTGCGTACCAGTGCGGACGGAAAAGGACTCGATTTTTTACGTTTGCACGATTCGGAAGTTCGAATCCTCGGTGGTGCGAGAGTTTTGTTTGCCAACCGATAACAGCCCTGCCGATTTTTCACTTGTGTAGTGAAGTTTCAAAGCCCACCATAACATTGTTCCATTAAATTATGTAACACTGGTTGACGAGGCCTACAATGTGATGCACTACTTGTTGACTGTACTTCGGGGCCAAAATGTATACAGACTTTTCGGTTTGTTGATAATAGAATTTAGTGTTGATAATAGGGTCGATGGATAAAGCAAAGCCTAATTTTTATGATGCCTACACACAGTTGGGCTGTATGAGCTCCATCTTCGCGTAATAAGGGTCGAAAGGTAAAAAAACCGAAAGTGACACTAGAGGGAAAAGACGATTTGACCATTTTTTCGCCCATGTGACCCCCCAATATCTTCGTATGTTGCTTCTCATGATTAAAGCAAAAATATTGTAGCTTTTACATAGAATTTGACCTGCAGATTGTTAAGTCTTATCCCAGTACGCACGTAAGGGCTGTGACCACCGCCTGAGCACCTACAGCGGAATCAGTCATATATATATACATCATTAATACCTTCAAATATAAGCTTATAGAAACTGATACATCAAGAATGAGTGGGTGTGGAATAATTTGCCGCGAAGAATATTTGAGATAATTAATGCGTTGTTTATAACACCAAGATGACAATTAGTAAGCAGAAACGTATATGGTTCTGTTGCTCATAATTTGAATGATGCATTTATAATTATTAACTATAATGATACATTTATAAATATTAACCAAGCCCAGCAAATAAATGCTTACGATTGACCGTTTGAAGTGCAAATCTGATAAATAATATTATCAATTTAAACGCAAGAAAACTAAGCGCACTAGGTAACCTCCTATAAGCTCTTGTGTTATCCATAATAATGTTAATAGTTAAAACGCGAAAAAAACTATAACATCAATTGAAACGCGAGAAAACTCAGCGCACTGGGTAACCTACTATCAGTTTATACGTTTATAATATTAATTAAAACGCAAGAAAACTCAGTGCTCTGGGTCACCTGGTAATAAATATGTTATTAATAATAATGTTAATAATTAAAACGCAAGAAAAGTCAGCACTCTAGATCACCGGATTTCAGTTCTTATGTTATTATTTATTATGTTACTAATTTAATCGCAAGAAAATTGGAAGAGTCGGGTAAACTGGTGTTAATTCTTATCTTATAAATAATAATGTTATCAATTAAAACGCAAGATAAGTCAGCGCACTGGTTCACCTGGTATTCCGTCTTATGTTATTAATAATATTGTGAATTTCAAACGCGATGGGAGTCAGCGCTCTGGGTTACCTGGTATTTGTTCGTAGATTATTAATAATAATTTTATTAATTTGAACGCGAGAAGATTGGGAGTTCTGGGTTCACTGGTAGTAGTTCTCATGTTCTTTATAATAATGTTAATAATTAAAACGCAAGAAAACTCTGTGCTGTGGGTCACCTAGTAATAATTATTATGATATCAAGAATAATGTTACTTAATAAAATGAGAGGAAAGTCAGTGCTTTGGGTCACCTGGTATTTGTTCTTATATTATTAATCATAATGTTATTGATGAAAACGCAAGAAAAGTCAGCGCTCTGGGTCACCGGGTTTTAGTTTTTATGCCATCAACAATAATTCTAATAATTTAATAGCGGGAAAATTTTGAGCTCTGGGTTATGTCATTTTTGTTCTCATGTTATAAATAATAATGTTATCAATTAAATCGCAAGAAAAGACAGCGATTTGGGTTAACTTGTATTAGTTTTCATGTTATAAATAATAATGTTATCAATTAAAAAGCAAGAAACGTTAGCGCTTTGGGTCACCCGGTATTCTGTCTGTTTTTATTATTAATAATGTTGTTAATTCTAAACGTGAAGGAAGTCAGCGCTCTTGGTCACCTATTATCTGTTGTTAGATTACTAATTATAATGTTATCAATTTAATCGCGAGAAAATTGGTAGCTCTGGGTTAACTGGTATTAGTTTTTATGTCATAAATATTGATGCTATCAATTAAAACACAAGAAATGCCAGCGTTCCGGGTCAGATGTACATATATACATATATAGGTTTACAGAGGTATACTAAATATATCTAGCTACAGCGAATCGGGACTTGACGGACTCATGGTTTTACCCCTCATATGAAATAGCCTAAGGCGTCTAAAGAAGTTCTTACTTTAATATCATTTTGAATGGGTTTCAGTGAGTCTGAATCATACTTACCTGGTGGCTTGTCAAGAAAAGAGTTTTTACATGCAGTAAAAAATTATTTTCCCGACGATATGTCAAATGTGAATTCTAAGTTGTAAGAACTAATGGCCCATAAACTACAGTCTCCATATACTTTTCCTGATTCTGTGAAACAAACAGCGAGAAAATGATTATTTGATTTTCAAGAGAAATGTCAGAAATGTGAGAGAACAGACAAGTTTTTTCATCAATTATTACGATTAGCTACAAGTGTATGTCCCTTTATTGCCTGATGAAAATAATAAAAGTTTTACATATAAAAAGTTAGGACTTATTTAAATTTTTCAAAGTTGCACTGATGGCGGAAAACGCCGAGAAACTAAATATTAGCGTTCGCTAACAATTACTGAAAAATTAATTTATGTGACATAAATAAAACTTGAATTAAAAGAAAAACAAGATACTGCAACACTATTCAAAGAGCTTCTTGCAAAGAGTCCCGCAAAAGCAAAAAAAGCTTTAGTATCTTAACAATTATGTGATAATTATGAGAAATTAACGGCAGATGAAGCTCTTTCTTTATACATAGGATGGCAATTTTTCAAAAAACAAGTATCAGCAACTAGCAAATGCAGTTAAAAAAATAAATACTACTATTTCCGTCTTACACAGTATTTTCATAAGCAAAAAAAGCATGATATCCGATTTTTTCTATTTTATCAAGTGAAAGTACCGCTGAAATACAATTGTAAACTCCCCTTGATCACACTGTTAGTCCGATTTTCGTCATTTATTCAGATATATTAACACTTTGAGCGCCGCACTTAGTGCCAATACGGCTAAATTTATGTTAAAATAAGATAGCTCCTGACTAAAAACTCCGATCTTGATGTTTTTTTTTTTCATTTGTAGGTTTTGAATAGTACATGAAAGGAAAATTATCAGGAAGTTGTGCTTTTGCACTAGGAGGGGCGGGGGGGGGGGGCAGTAAAATCCCTCCAAAGTGCCCCAAAATGAGAAAATTATGGTTTTTTCGCAATAACTGTTATAAATTTAACCGAAACAAAATTAAAACATTCTCTAAATTTTCAGGCCAGTATAACTGGCAAGTTTTGTCTATTCTTTGATATCAAAGATGGCGGCAACAATATGGCGGCCAGAATATAACGGATTGTGCAGAATTTTGAATATTACTGTAGTACCTAGCTTTTATCCTTTACTCCCTATTTAAAATGATCATAAAATTTGTCGTCGCAATATAGGAACCACCTAGATGTGTATTACACTATTTGAAATATAAAATGGCTGTCGATACAAGATGGCGAAATTTTGATGTTCTTGGAATTCCTTTTATATGGGTATCAAATAAAAAGGTCCAAGAAGCGAAATACAGTAGAACGTATCTCATGATTAAAAATCCAAAATGGCGGTGGATACAAAATGACGGATCATTCATTTTACCAATACCCCATCAACATGAGTAGTTAATATTGGGATATAATAGCTATAATGCAGAAAAGTGTTAGAAATCGTTTTCAATCAAGAATAGCAGAATATTAATCAAGATCTACAATAGAATCTAGATCCAAAATGGTGGTCAACACATTAACCGATTATTTCAATAACTGCAACCTCTTTGACAGGGTTTAAACATATTTTAAAAAAAGATAGTTTTATTACAAAAAATTGATTCCAAACTTCTTCTTTAAGTCCTTTTATCTTTAATTTTTCAATAAGATCCTACCTCTTGTAAAATTTACTAATAGCATTTAAAAAAAATTTATTAAACTAATAAAAAATGGGTTAATGCTTATTTCTTGATTTCTTTGTAGAAAGAATCTAACATTTTCAATATATTGTTACAACAATCAATTCTTAGGGAAATTTTTTATTGTATAAGCTTAGTTGATCAATTCTATCTTCAATAATATTCTACTTTTTTAAAAAAATTGTAAGACAATTATCTATTCGATAAGGTCGATTCAGTACAGCTTTCACCAATAGAGGTGTTATGATTGTAAAAATTAAAATGTTTGCTGTCGAATATTCAACTTCAGCTTTATTTTTCAATTTAAAGTAATTCTTTGCATGGACTTGCAATCTGCTGAATATTAATAATTGCCAGGATTTCAAACAGTCTGCCATGACTGTTTACAAGTCGAACAAAATTTTGCCGAACAGAATAACATTTAACACTTTATCTTTACTCTCTTACCTCCCATTAACAAACATTCGCCTATGTAAAGAATCATTACCAACTTTATCGTAATAATCTGTCTTCATCACATAGACAATAAGCATTGATATAATAAACATTTAATCGGAGTACTGCAGATATCAAGATAGATGCAAATTTTTGTAAAGCAAATATACACTAGGGATGTGCAGATAGCGCTTCTGGCAGCTTATGAGTGGATACAAGGTCCGACGAAAGTGACGATGATACTGATGAGCAATACAATCATGATAATACTGAGAGCGGTACTAACAGTGATAGTTCATAATTATAACACTAAATATAATAACTTGAAATATTTCTTATCTAATTGTCGCGCAAAGCATAAGAATCTGTTTGAATACATTATTCGAGTAATAAAAGTAAGAAAAATTTGGTATATTAGTAAATAGTAAATGTTTAAGATGAAATTAAATGGTAGCTTTTTAAAACATGACTTACCTACACTTTGTCAAAAATCATAAGATCATGAAGTGATCAATAAAAATAAATAAGACACGAGAATTTTCTTTATTTTGCAGCTTGCTCTGCCAGTTTTTTTGACATAGAGAACAACAATTTTATTGGGCTGCGAGAAATTTATTTTTAATTACAGACAAAACTTTTTCCGCATAACAGTGAGTTACCAGCTCTTCTAATGAATTATTATTTTTATTTTGTTGGTGAATAAAAACTTGTGTTACTGTAAAACACAATTACTATGATGTCTACTTTTTTGTTTCACGACGAATGTTGCTATATTACTATGTTTACAAAGAAAAACACTCAGCTCTTTTATATTACTACATTTCGATGCCTGGATATAAATAAATCTTTTGTGATGGAGATAATGTTAAAGATTATACGTCAAGGAATTTTTTATTGCCTTTATGTTCAAACCATGACAAAGAGGTTGCAGGTTAGTGAAACATCGGTTATTGCATCAACCACCATTTTGGATCTAGATTATATTTTGGATCTTGATTAATATTCCGCTATTCTTAATTTGAAACGATTTCTAATACTTTTCTGCATTTTACCTATTATATCCCAGTATTAACTACTCATGTTGATGGGGTTATGGTATAATGAATGATCTGCCATTTTGTATCCACCGATATTCTGGATTTTTGATCATTAGACTCGTTCTGCTGTATTTTGCTTCTTGGTCCTTTTTATTTGATACCCATATAAAAGAAATTCCAAGAACATCAAAATTTCGCCATCTTGTATCGACAGCCATCTTAGATTTTAAATAGTGTAATATACATCTAGGTCGTTCCTATATTGCGACTACAAATTTTATCATCATTCCTAATAGGGAGTAAAGGATAAAAGCTGTGTACTACAGAAATATTCAAAATTATGCACATTTTGGTATATCCTGGCCGCCATATTGCTTCCGCCATCTTTGATATCAAAGAATAGACAAAATCTGCCAGTCATAATGCCCTCCAAATTTGGAGAATGTTGCAATTTGGTTTTTGCTCGAATATATAAGAGTTATTGCGAAAAAACCATAATTCTCTCATTTTGGGGAACTTTGGGGGGGTTTTACTGCCCCCTCAGTCCAGAAGAACGACTTCGGGACAATTTTTCTTCAATGTACTATCCAAAACCAACAAATTAAAAAAAAATTATCACGATCAGAGTTTTCTGTCAGGAGCTATCTTATTTTGACACAAATTTGGCCGTTTTGGCACACTGTGCGCCGTGCAATTAAAAAACTTAGTTTTGATTGTAAATGAGGGATGCGATAAGAGTTCTAAAAATAGTGCTTACAAGTAACAATTCGTTAATAATCCGAAACAAACAGACGAAAATATTTTTTTTATATCTTTTGTGCTACTACAAATCACATATACTAATGATTTAACGGGGCAAAAAACGATTGTTTGGATAAATCCATACCTTCGTCCCCAAGATTTTGCAGACCTATTACAACGCAGTTTATACTTGAGACTCCTGATGTCATTTTTGAAGAAACCAACCGAGTAAAAAAATAGATTGAATGACTGAACCCTTTCAAAATTACTATAAAAGGATACAACACCATAGTTAATTATTAATTAGCGTTGACCATGATTGATAGTAAAGTGTGAAATTATTGAATGAGTACTTCATCATCGCAACGTTGTTATTTATGTGGCCTCACATTAGAAGATTTCAATATTATTAATTATATTTTGATCCAACAAGTAAATGAAAAAAATTTAGAATTTGGAATTTCCTCTTTTTATGCTTGGATTAGATTGTTTATTGTTGGTTACATTAATCTTATAAATTAGGCATACAAAAATGGCGAGCTCGTAAGAATGAGGATAAAAAGTCTTTGCAAGAAAAAAAAAAAAAATTTCTAAAGGTTTCAAAAGTAGAGTTGCGCTTTATAGTTGACAAGCAAATACCAGGGTTCAGAAGTAGCAATGATGGTAACACTTCTCTACGCTTCTTCGAAAATTACAAGGTTTCTGCACGAATAACTGGTGTTGATTAAGATGTAATTTATACCTTTTACGTCATTTCACGAACTTTAAGATGTCATTTTACGGACATGACGTCAATATTGATAAATTCAAGAAGTAATATTTGAAGACTGCAAGAAAATTCGTTCATCTGTTTCCGTGGTACTACATGCCAACTACGGTTCACAAAGTTTTGAATCAAGGTTCGGGTATCATTATGCTCTTCTACCTGTAGTACAAATGTCTAAAGATGCTCAGGAGTCGTAGAAGAAATACTTCCAAAAATTATGTGAAAACTTTTCTCGCAAGTCCTCACGAGCAAAGATTATGCAAGACGTCTTCAACAGATTTTTGTTTCTTCGGATCTATCTATTACAAGTTATCGGAAATTTCCTGCAAAGCCCATAAAATCTTTGTCAGAAGTTGTACTGCTGTTATTACAGCCATTTGTGAAAATGCATGATGAAAGTACAGTACATGAAAATTTATCGACCAGGGACGATATGACAACGGATAAACTGGAAATGACACTGATGATGAAACAAAGTTCTTTTGATAGTAATATATCTAATAAACTTGTTAATAGATAAATAAATAAATGAATAATTTCAGCATATTTTTAATGGCATCAATTTATTGTAGATACTATGTTAAATTCATAATCAGTGACCCCACAAACCTTGAAAATGATCTAAAACTGGATTGCGTTACGAAATAAGGAGTACCTTATATAAGGGGGTTGTTATTAAGAGAAGGGAGTACATCTGCGCAGATACAATATTATATTCATAATCAGCGACCCCACAAACCTTACAAATGATATAAAACTTGATTGCGTTATGAAATATGACGTTACGATAAGCTAAGGCTTATCACGGTATACCTGTATATGCGCGTGTCATCGGCGGCCACCGAAAAATAGAGAGATTAATGTTAAAGTAGATAAGTGCAATGTATAATGCACAAAATAATGTGTGTTTCCGGTGCCCCTGACGACGAGTTCCGGGAGCAGCCTAAGGAGACACAATATGTACATGCAGCCGCAAGCAGCAGTGGCCGCTCGCCTGCCTGTATACCTATATATGTGTGCATGTGCATGCGAGAGTGAGAGAGATGAGAGTAGACGTGAGTAGTGGCAGCACTAGCCGATGTAGCTAGGAGCGGTACAGCGAGGCAGTAGCAGTCGACGCATCAACGGAGCGGGATTGTAGCGTGCGAGGAAATTAGAGTGAGAGAGACAGGGTTCAGTTGTCCTATCGAAGGTAGCTGCCGCGGCGAGGCTCGAGATCGGGAAAGAGAGAGAGAGAGAGAGAGAGAGTATGTCCGGGGAAAATTGACGTGCACAACAATTGTGAAAGGTTCGGGAACTGAGAGATACGGTACGTTGGTTTCGGGTTGACGTGGAGACAAGGTGCTGGCCGTGGGTGTGCGGAACACGAGCGAAGAACGCGAGGAGTGTGTGCGCGGTCGGTGACACACGGAGGTTCAAGAGATACCTTCACCAAGTATACACTTTTTATAGAACTCCGAGTCGAAGCGGCCAGCAGCTGCCAGGGTTATGTACTCGCAGGAGAGCTGTTCGAAAGCACGCCGCCAGGGATCGGGAGAGCCGAGTCAGGGAGACGTGACGAGGCTGGTCTGCAGCTGCGAGAGGATGCGAGGGGCAGTGCAGCGAAGCAGCAGAAGAGGTACCATCAGGCGGAGTGAAAGCGGGCGTGCCGAGATTTTCTGCCGCGGACGAAATCAGGCCGTACGAGAAGAAAGAGGGAGGTATATAGGTAATTAGAGTGCCGGGAAAATCCTGAGTTTCGACGGGAGAGTAATTCTGCGGGATCGGTAGGGAGGCGTGGTATTTCAGGGCATAGTGTGTGTGTGTGTGCGTGCAAGCAGAAGACGGAAAGCAGGATACGGCGAGTTGACAGTACGGGTGACGGGCAGACGCCACGCGTTTCGGAGGCCATCTTGTGTGCGTCGCACACAGGTTTTTCTTTTGTTGACGCTGGGTCTCAGACCTTCCCGCACGAGTGAGCAAACAGTGCCAATAGTTCAGGCCATCCGATCAGAAAAGCGCCGTGTTATACTCGGTCGCGCAGATGAGGGGAATCACGATCCCGGACTTTTAACGAGCGCGTATATGTATGTTGAGCGACTGAGAGATAGGTGTGCAGGTGTCAGGGGCAGGAGAAGGCAAGACAACGAGGTTTTCTCGAGTGAACTCGAGGAGTCACGCCAAGCGGGATACAACTGTTCATAGATACGTACGCTGGTGGATGCATGTGTCTATATCAAGGGAGAAAGCCATTATCGGTGTGAGGTTCTTTACAGTGTTTAATTTCGGCCAATAAACGGTGGTGGGCACCAGTGGAAGTTTTAATGAGTTGGGTCGAATTGTGTATGTAGGTTAGCACCTTCGCTTTCTTCTTCTAGTTTCCTTTCATCAGATGAAAATCACTCAGTTAGTCTAGACACTTGATTATGTTCACACAGGGTTGATAACATACACCACAGAACCACTTCGGATCACACTTATATTAGGATAAAAATTTGTTTCATGTACCAAATAGTTATTTTATACATGATTGCACTTGTCGCTCTAGTGGAAATATAAGGGACTCTTGGGAAGCAGTCGTGTCTAAAAATAATTATCATGGATGTATCGATGAATATTTCAATATTGCCTTAATTTCTAAAATTAACTGAACTCATAACCCAATAAAACAAATCGAGTTTAGTTTATTATCGACACCTTTATACGTTGCATGATCTATACTGTATTATGTATTTGCAAGTGTAAAACATAATCATGAATTACATTGCTTTTTTTCAATGGAATGATAATGATTATATTATTATATTATTTAATATCTTCGAAAATTTATTTCTGTATTTCATTTTCTATCTACGGTGAACTTTCTAACTCATTATGTATTGGGATTTGAACTCAAGAGACTATATATTGCAACCTCTTAGATCTTCGAATGTTTATCACAATGTGTAAGGATAGGTAGAGGGATGGCGCTGATGTCAGAGAGCTTACTCTCGCACCTTTCAAAATTCGCCACCTTATGTAAATTTAAATTGGTAATTGGCGCTATAGCTGAGTTCAAATCTTAATACAATTCTTGGATTTGTATATCTAGATGATATAATATACAATTGGCAGTGAGAAAATAGTGGCTTATTTAAGTATAAACCTAATTAATCAGTACGTTGGCCAAATGACATTGAACTTTATGGAAAAAGCTAATTGTAAGCAAAATAGTTTTTCATACAAAACGAAAGTTAAAAAACATAGAGTGCACGTATTTAAAGGTATTTATGAAATGAATACTCTCCTTAGACGTCTTTTACCTGTGATAATTTAAGCTTAAATGTTACACTAAAGCGGATTGAAGATTTAAATTCCCTAGATTTCTAAAGTTGCCTGTCGATAACGTATAATTAAGTAACACTAAAGCAAAGCAGTACAATCTAGGAATTTTAAATTAAGGTATAATTATTGCTTAATTAACTATTCTTGTATATCTGCAAGAACAAATAAATTTTAGCGGAGACGAGTAACTGTTCATTCCGAACTATATATATTAAAATATATACATATTATACGGAAAATCTTAAACGTGAATCTTTTCTCATTCACATTTGTATAAATAAGATTTTCATCGTCTCTTTGTACAGAAATAGTCTTTGTTTATAAGTTTTGTAATCAGGAAAATATAATAAATGTTTATTAATGTTATCTTTCAAAATAATATTATAAAATCACCGTCATTATATGATTAGAAAACATTAAAAACTACTTTTAAAATGATATTTGAAATTTTAGGAGAATTTTCTTAATTATTTTGCATAAAAGTGTCATCAAAAGGTAGTTCATGCTGCTCAGTAGTTCTTAACCTGTTTAGTATAGAAGATGGTCATTGATTTTTTAGATAATTATTGTTACTAAATGGTCAGTTTACACTTATTAAAAAAAAAAAATAACATATACTTCTTGAAGCTGACAAAAAAGAATGGATAATTTTGACAAAATGCAAAATGTTGAGTACAACTGTATCACTATACATATATACTACGAGCATGGCAAATTTTTTTTAAATTAAGTTATCTTCAAAACGGTTCGCGGCATATTTCAAATTTTTGGTAGATTAATTCTAGCTACATTTTACGTATTATACTTGTTTTTTGAAATAATCGTAAGAAATTTGTTTCAGTTATTAGCGAAAACAGTTATTTCCAAATTACTTCCTTATAAGACGCCGTGTTAAAGCATGTGAATTGAAAATTAAATATCTCGGAAACGGCTCGCTAACTCTTTATAAAATTTCGACCACTTATGTACGACACTGTTAACAACATACATCTCAAGTTTCAACAGATTCGTAATAAAATCATTTTTGCCTGAACTAACTTAAATATAGATAATACAAAATAAAATTGACAGTAAGACAATGATAACTTTTTAAAGTAGAAATCTAATTCTTCTAAACTTTTCTTCATACATTAAACTATCTAACTAAATAATGAATAACATCTTGACTTTGATACTCCTGCTGTATAAACGCGACCCGCATTATGAAGAAAACCACTATTTCGCTTGGAAAATTCACATGGTCAAGGATAGCGAGACATATGGTAGCCCCGAGGAACAGCAGAGGCCTATAAAGGAAAACCGTAAGCAGTAGCAGCATATAAGTTGCGTTTAGATATTAATTTGAGTCGGACTATCGCAAGGCTTGAGACGTTTAGTTTGGTGATACCTATAAAACTTAATGCAAATGTATCTGTTTAGATCATTTCAAAAATACTTTAGGGTATTGCTATAGTGATGATATTGTGTCTCTAGCTTGTTCGAAAAAATAGAAGTTAGCACACAAGTTTTCGGAGAGTCGTGACAGAGACTCGTTTAGGAAACTTACTGTATGCCAGGAGAATTAAGAGGAGTAGAGCAGTTAAGGGAGCTATAATTTTTGACAACAGCAAACTTCACTTGCTACTGAGGAGAATAAAAAGCAAGAAGTAAGCTCTGCACATCTTAGTGTTCTCTGGCTGACGACCAGATCATAATAAAAGACTGTGCTCAGTCATTAGAAAATTAGATTAAAATGGCGGTGATTTGGGAAGGGATGCATGGAATGAAGCTGGGTAAAGATATGGTAAGATAATTTATCACAAAGAATGTAAGCATAATAAATTATTCAAAGCTAACATAGTGGCAAGGCTCATGTAAATTAAGTGTCAGAAATTTTATGACACTAAGAACATCGCGCTCACCTTACAGTGAGAGGTAGATAAAAAGATACGGATAGTCGCACATAACGCATTTTAATTAACGTAAACTTTAATTTTTAAAAAACGAAGCAAATCGTATCCAAATTAATATTTAATCACATTATTGACATTGAAATGGTATTGGCTGATTCTAAAACGTCTATGAAGAAACTTGAAACCAATCTATGTAATGTATAAAATGTTCATAATATCGGTTTAAAAAACCTTCCTAGCTCAGAATTTGCATTATGTTTCAGTAACCGATATATTATTGAGCACAATTGACATCTATTGCTTTTAAGTTTTTAATACATTATACACTGAGAGAAGTGGTATTAAAAAATTTATTATATGTGTATTAGAAATTACTATATTTTTTAGGAAAGGTGAGACATACTCGTCTGATGACGCAAATTATAACGTTTACAGTAATTTTTATTATATTTTTTATAGTAATTGTGATAGGCAGTCGTACAAAAATTATTGTACAGTACTGATAAAAATTACTGTCCAACAGAGTACCAATAGTGATGTCATAATATTTGCTACACAAAATGATATATTGTATTGTAATCTTATCAATTTTTCTTACATTTTAAAGTAGAATTGACTATGTCACATAGTACAATTTCTGATTCTCCAGAATTGCTATTCAACATAGTAAAAATCACTGTATCCTATAGTAACTTTTTGTGATGAAATTGTAGATTAGGTTAGGCGGTATATACTATATGATATACATGATCATGGAGTTTTAAAGCAAGATTGAGATTATACTAATGTAAATAGTGAAGAAAACGCATTTATGTTTTTATGAGAGTTTTTAATTAGTACGTACAAACAAATACTGTTTAATAATAACTTATTCGTGGTTAAATTTATTGTTCACCCTTCGACTTCTTATTTTATTGCATGTATTGTTATGTATCACATGCAGAATGTGATTCTGATTTCTTATGAGTGAAAAAAATAAGCAATTAAATGATTTTGGGTAATGTTATGAATACAAGATTATTTAATAAAAAAGATTTTTTCAAATAACTGATAGTATAACTGATGTCAGGATGCTATATATATACACGATAGAATATATTATGACACGTCATGCCTTGCTCGTCTTTCATTAGACAGCAAAACATGACATGTGTGAAATTATTAAATTACTAACACAGGACTGGAGGGATAAGGCAAATATCATACTTAACTGCATGCATCAATCAGTAAAATAGCAAATCTATCGAATACATTTATCGTATATTGATCGAAGTTTAATACAAAAGAGTAACACAAGTATTAATAGCCATACTAACCCACCTCCTAACTAACCATAGTCAACTCTAGCCCTACCGGTGTGGGGTCCACAGTTGATGCACGGTACGATGCTTCGGATGTAATGGATATGGGAATAGGTGAGCCTTCCGTATCAATGTAGCCTGGTGGCACAGGCGTTATAGCTGAAACGGGCACCGGGAGATCCGACGGCATACGGGTGCTCATCGGTAGGAGATGGCACAGACAACTGCAGTAGCTGTTGTTGACCAGCAGTTTTTTTAGGCCGTGGCCAACACTCAGCCGTACACACACTGTCTTACACTTTCTCACGCACGAGTTTTCCTAATTAAGCAATCCCATACACTACGTCTATACAGCGCGCAGACAAGAGCGAGAGTGTCTCTCTCGCCGGCTCGCATGTTCTCGTCGATTAAGTGCCACTGTGACATACATCTATCAGTGCGCCGAAATATCAGCTGTTGCGCACTCACTTGAATATTAACAGTATTGCTTATATCAAAAGTAGGTAGGGTCAGATACAGGGGCCTAGGAAGGGGTAGGACTGTTGAGCATCTTACCGCCACTCTTCTTGTCTGCTAAACTAGATATTATCACTATGACGTGGATTCGCCACGTCCCAATATATTCTATTGATGTATTACAATACATATGTTATCGCAGTCCAGTGGTTACGACGTCGGACTCCCGTGCTGAAGGTTAAAGGTTCGCGTCGCGGTGAGAGCAAATTTTTCAAAATATAATTTCATCATTTAGTAAAATATACAAGTTGAAATATGTATAAAATAAAAACTTAATCATAAACCATGAATATAATTTTCTCTGTGCATAAATAATATAATTAATTTTTTCGTTTCATAAATATGAAAATTTGTTCTATTATAATGAAATTTCACAACTCGTGTTGTACTGCAGAATTTAATGTTATCACTACTGTAATCGATCAAGATATGTACAGGAACGTGAAACTAACAATAAAATAATTTGTATCAGGTTATTTTAACAAATAAAAGTTTTCACGCGAATTTAAAATAATCTGTTAGCGCATAAAGCGAGCTAGAAGCGGAGCGACACTAGTGTGTATGTATATGTATGGGACGATCCGCGTCAATCGGATAACTTGTGTGGGAAAAATTAGAAACAGCATACGAGTATGTGCTATAGCGATTAAAATTCTCTCAGGCGCTGCAGTGTCCACCCAGATCCTACGACCAGGCTTCATCAGCCTCAGCACCACGATGCACTCATCGCTCATCAGACTACGTTCGGTTAGCCTTTATCCGGGCCGATCGGGCCATTCAAGCTTTCATCAACTTTGTCATCGAATTTCGGCAGAACATCGACGCATTATAATTTAATTTTTTTATTTTTAATGATATAATGACGGGCGGTGTGTACACGTTAATGGTCCACTTACATTCTGCAATTTTTATTTCTTTCTATTTTTGTTTAACTCACAAAATTTAGTTCTCAGACTTCTTGGATTTATTGTAACTGTAACTTTCCCTTATGATCTAAAATTATAATTTCTCAATTTTGTAACTTTCATTTTATATTTATTAGATATACATACTTACTTTTGATCCCGGCCTTTAATACTTTTGCTTTTTTTATCTTCTTGTATTCTTTACTTTCGCGTTATGCGAATCGTTTCTTATGCTCATACTGTAAATAAGTCTACAGAAATATGGAAAATTCTTAGTGTTTAGGCTTGTACATATTCATCTACTTCTTCAACACTCTGATGTATGAATCAGATCTGACTTGACGCGCAAGGAGCTAACACCTATTGTATTCTAAGCAGGGTTCGGCTACTGCTTATACCTTGTATACGCTATTAATGAACGCTAATAATTTATCATCTGCTTGACCTTAAAACTAATTATCTTATTTCTGACAAGCCGTTTTTCGTCTGCAAGTTTTTGGATAAAATAATGTAAAGATCTCCGCTTTCCGCAAGTGCTCGGCTTCATGAGAATAGTTGACCTCGTTTCCAGTGTATTTATTAAATTGTCTTAGTCATATGGCATTAATTAGTATTTATTGGAGCGACCATATCCTTAATTTTTGCATTAGTTTGAATAAAAACCTGTATGCTAATATTTTTAATAATACTGTATCACTGCAGCTTGATATTTGGCGTTAAAATTAATTTAAAGATTATATTTGAATGTAGATGAATTGAAAGAAACTATTGTAATGAGTCAATTTCATATAAAAGTGACCAGAATCTGTTTTACAGAATATGTTAAACGAATAAGTGTCTAAATACCAGCAGATTAACGTAATTTTCAATAAAGTGCAAAAATTCTTTATTAATTTATTATGGTTATCTTATGTTTTTTTGGACTTTGGCTATAGTTTTCCTAGCCCGCTATTCGCTATGCGCCTATTATAGGTAGCGCCGCAAGTGAGAAAAAGTGTCCCTCGCTGAGATCGCTAGAATGCACGGAGCCTTATGGGAAAATTGTTTAATCAATTAAAATAAAGATTATTCTGAGTGAATTGACGGAAGATATCAGTGATATAAGTGTATATCATGCTGCTGTACAGTAATAAATTTTGTTTGGTGTTGTCACGTATCTTACAAGATTGGAAAAAATAAAAACAAGGATTGCAACTGTGTCAACACAACATATATGTATACATATACATGCTTGCACTTTAGTGCTTGAGAGAAACACAAGTTTGCAGCATGCATTGGTCCATTTGTAACAAGATGATATTTAACAAACATAAACATAACGTGTCACCTATGATACGTGGATTTTTGTGCGAACGGCAAATAAAATCAGCCAACTATTATTAGCAGATTAGGTTAACTTTTACACATTTTTTTTGTAGATTATCGGGTAGTAACCTCGTAAAAGGTATGAATACCCAACTTTTACACATTTATATTACACTTCCATGGAATAACTTGTGTCTCTTAGGCTTCATACACGTGCAAGAATATGTATGCACATGTACATGTTGTGTTGACACAGTCGCAATCCAAATTTTTATTTTTTCCAATCTTGTAAGATACGTGACAACACCAAACAAAATTTATTACTGCACAGCAGCATAATATACACTTATGTCACTGATTTCATCCGTCAATTCACTCTGAATAATCTTTATTTTAATTGATTAAACAATCTTCCCATAAGGCTCCGTGCATTCTGGCGATCTCAGCGAGGGACAATTTTTCTCACTTGCGGCGCTACCTGTAATATTCAATTTCTAACAACAATCATTGATTTATAAGAAAAATTAAGTTCGTTCCTAGTGTTTTCGAAAAATAATTTTTGGTATATTGTACGTATTCTTATTTGTTGGAGAGACAATATCGTTAGAATTTATATTAGTGTATGTAAAAACCTGTAGGCTAATATTTTTGGCAATAGTGCATCAGTAATATTTGGACTTAATATTGATTTTGAGGTTATGTTTGTATGTAGAAGAATTGGAAAAATCTCGCTGATGATTTATTTTTATGTAACAATGACTAAAAAAATTTTCACAGTGTTAGTTGAAGTAAATAAGTATTTTAATACAAGCAGTTCCTCTAAATTTCCAAAATATTGCACACATTTTTCATTTTTAGAGGTTTTATTATGTTTTTATGATTTCTGCTATAATTTTTCTAGTCAGCTAATACATAACTCTAAATTTAAGGTTTCTTCAAATCTAGGATTATAAAATTGCGGTATAAGGTATACAAAGGTAAACAGAAGAACAATTTTCTTGTTACGTAAAATTTATTTCAATAAAACTTGGTTTTTACAATTTAAACAGTATTCCTAAATAAATTATCTAACACTCCTTTTTATATACGAGGGTGGTCCGATAAGTACTTAGCCTCACCGCCCGATGGCGCTGCTATGGCTAGAGAACTATACTATCGTATAGTACATTCTAGCAGAC
>JAPYYV010001105.1:0-36158 GCA_030522625.1 Copidosoma aretas
AAAAAAAAAATACAACCACCAAAAAAAAAAAAAAAAAAAAAAAAAAAAAAAAGCTGCAATACATACATGCTCTCTGGCAACTTTGTTCCGGATTGAACGATCTCCACCATTCATTTTCCCAGCAGCTTGATTCGCTAAAACAAGCACATATCTCACAGTACCAAGATCATTAACTATGACGCCACAGTAGACCGAATACACTAAAATCTTGTACCATTTCCACTTGTAGACCTTTCGCGGTACCGTATTACGAAATCCTTGGAATAAAATGAATAATAGATATCTATCTGATCTCTTCGAGATGAACTATCGATACAATCTATTTAAATTTCCCGGACGAGTAGCGAGATTAAACTAAAAGTTATCCACTAACCTCACTGATACATGCCGAGGTAGCACTAAGAAAAACTACGGAGAAATGTTATATTTTAATATATACATACCCAAGAAGCAATTTTCAATAGACACTGGGATGGATAAATAAAGAAAGCAGTCTATTGAAGGAATCGAAGCAACTATTAAATAGACTGTAGGCTTGACCGTTATAAATCTGGAAGCCCTAGAAACAGAATTTCAGGTAATACGAAACGACTGAGAATTGCCATTTAAAGAAGTTCTCGGTTTCGACTTCTTCAACAAACACAAAGTCATGATAAAGTTCAGCAATAAGCTCATGGGCCTTAATAATGACAGAATACCTTTTAAGCAAAGACATATAAATACGACCAGAGTGTCCGTTCCCCAAAAAACAGATAATATCGAAAAGCCTGATATTATGGCTGAAAGCAAGAGTGAATCAGACGACTTTGAATCTGAAATCAAGCGAATTGATGAGAGTCTGGAAGATTTTGTTTATGACACAACAGCTAATAAAGATTCTACGAGCTTTCGAGAAAGGCAAGTTTATTTGGACTTGGATGGTGATACGTTTAACGAATTGAGCGTGCCTCTAGCAACAAACGAACTTACCAATATATATTTTATCTAAAAAAACGATAATTTTCAGAACAACAATAATGGAAAAAGTGACGATGATACGTCAAGATACAAACAGATAAGGCATCTTATAGATGTCAACGATCCTGTAAAAAATGAATTACAACAGGTAACAAACATTGCTTAAACGCCACAGTGGTAGATTTTACCTACAAGGTGACAAACCAACGTCAAGCAATATAACAGTGCATAGCATTCCAACTATATATCACAAATATTCTGAGTCGAGTTAGAAGTGCTTGATATTACACACTCATAGTTTGTAAGTAGAGTTTCCATTACACTCTCGTACACCCCGACGATGCACATAAAACTGCGTTCTTGAAACGCAATGGGCACTGCAAGTTCCTATGAATGACATTCTGGCTAAAAAACGCAGCAGTCAAATATCAATGAGCAGAGTCACGCACGTTGGACGGGTTAGTGGGTAAAGAAAGTTATGTGTACATGGATGACATGGTCATCTACGTAAAAATCTTGGAAGAACACGACAAGCCTTTCGATCAAGTCATGGGAACGCTATAACCAGCCAACTTAAAATAAATACCTAGAAAATTAAAACGGATGCAGCGCGATGTTACCTTCTTAGGCTATATAGTGAGCAAAAAGGAAACTAATCCTGATCCAAATGAAATTGTGGCCATAAGACTTCATCCTACGCCGAAAAATATTGAAAATGTCCGACAAATTCTTGGATTTGAAGGATATTACTGTCGTTTTATTGAGGACTTCGCGAAAAGGGCTTAACCTTTAAGTAAGGCCCTACAAGGCAATGAAACGTTTTTTTGGACTAACGATGAAAAACATGCCTTCTAAGAACTCAAGGAATCACTATGCACAGCCCCAGTTCTATAGTTCCCAAATATGAGTCAACCTTTCAGTAAAACCATAGACGCTTCAGGCTATGCAATTAGTAATATCCTGACACAAGGAATGGTCATCAGTGATCTATCTTTGGCTTATACCTCGCGTGTACTTCAAGGACCGGATCGTAATCGGCATATCTAAGTACCTAAATGCAAGAAAAGCGATTTAAGTTATCAGAGTACTACGAGGTGATTTATCAACTCTGCCTGCGATGGGGAAAAAAGTGTTTTTTTTTTGGACAAAAATCGATTCGAAAGCGAGTTTCAATGTAATTCAAAAATGAAACATACAGTTATGCTCGTGAGATCATATGATGCAAACATCCACTAAGGAATTTGTAAAACTAAGGAACACAACTCCGAAAAATATTCTTTGTCACAAAATTTGTAGAAAAACTCTCTTAGATGATGGAAAAAAGTATCAAGCTATATTTTAAGTTGCTGTAGATCGATTCACTGGAAAACTTATGATCTTATTCGGTAAATTAGGATCTTTGAAGTAAACTATAACCGATAAATTCTAATAATTGTCCAAATTTGGTGAAAAAATGAAATATTTAGAATTTTAATCAATTCAACGGCGAGTTTACAAGTAATTTAAATCCAAAATCATGGGTATGTTCGTAAGATCACATTCTGCACGAATTTACTGCAAAATTTCTTAAGCTAAGAAGCATAACTATCAAAAATAAATCAATTTCTAACTCAAAATTCACATGGATTCGAATAAAATCAATCTAAGAAATCCAGCTAAATAAAAGTTACAATTAATCCGAATTTATAATAAGATAGCGTTATTTTCACGGACGTGTAAAAATCACAGAATATGTAAGAATATCTGTCTTTACAGCTGCTCTTATCTGCATGAAAAAACCAAGAGCCTCCACCAAAAGTATATAATTATTTTAATTTATAATCTTATTTATTTTTTAAACATCAACGGGCACTATCTTCTTTTTCCATAGTATTTGATTACAAAATATATTGGTAGAAAATACATATAGCAATATTGGAAGTAAATGCTTTTTATCTGTGTAGGAGTTTCATTAGAATAAAATACTGTAGGCACTTACTAAAAAGAAACTAAGTATACAGCTTAGTAATTTTTATCCACTATCTTAATTTATACACAAACTCTGTGAAAGTGAACATTTCTTGAGGATATTTTTATCAGTATTACAAATTTAACAGTAGATTCTTATAGCATACGATTTCACGAGCATTACTATAGTTATTATTCTTTAACTACCTGGAAACTCGTTTTCAAATCGATGTTTATTCTATACATCTCGTTTTTTTACTGAATCAAAAAAAATTATTTGATTTTATAGGTTAAGTTTTATTAAAAAATTCTGGCCTACTTATTTACTTGGTAATTTTGCTTGAAAGGTACTTAAAAGCAACTGAAAATACAGCCTAAAAATTTTTTTTAATATCTCAGAGTTTTTCTAAAAATTTTGTGACAATGATTTTTTTTTAAAGAATGTTTCCTAGTTTCACTAATTCAACAATGGATTCTTATATCATATGATCTTACGAGCATGACTTTTTTTGTTTGTTTTTGAATAAGCTCGAACCTTGCTATTAAATCGATTATTTTTCTACACATCTTGTTCTTTTAACTAAATTTAGTGAATAAGTAAAAGTTTTTAAAGTTATGTTTCTTAGTTTTACAAATTCCGGAGTGGATTCTTGTAGCATATGATCTTTCAAGCATGCATATATATTTTAAATTCCAATTACTTAAAAACTTGCTTTTGAATACATTTTTGTCTGAAAAACACTTTTTTTCACCCTGTGCGGCCTACAGATGCCGGATTAGGTTTTTTAAAAATATTAATATCTCTAGAAGAAAAAAAGGTAATCCAAAAACTAGTCTTAAAGCATAAAAATTAGATGACAGCAAATAGCAACAAACTATTATGAGCTTTAAATCGTATGTATCTAGCCTTTGAATCAATAGAATAACCTCAAAAAAAAAAATTTAATAGTGGATTTTAGAAAAATGCTTAATTACATTCATAATGATTATTTTTTAAAAATGTAATACTATTTTTAGTCAATATTAGGTTTTATTCTCTATAACATAACCTACAAGCCTGAAATTTTGTAATACGCATGTTAAAAACCTAAAATCTTTAGAAAAAAAAGAGATTATTTTAAAATTCTTCCTGGAGCATAAGGAAGAAGTAATAGCGAATACGAAAAAACAATAGAGAACTCCAAGCCGTGAATTTTTGCCCTTCAAATCATAAGAATAACATAAAAAAAAAAATTTTAAAACAGAACTCTAAAAAAATGGCTGAATTACCTCTATATTGATTATTTCTCAAAAATACAGTACTATTAGTACCGAATATTAAGTTTAATTTTCTTAAACATAACCTAAATGCCTAAAATTAAAAATTTTTAGTGCTAAAAACATAAAATATCGAAAAGGCAAAAAGGTTGTCCAGAAAATTGGGTTCAAGCATAAAGCTAAGATGATAGCAAAAACAAAAAGACTATTGAGAACTTTTAATTGGGAAATTAAAACGTCCTAATAGATAGAATCCCCTAAAAAATAAACGTTAAAAACAGAATTGGAAAAAAGCCTTTATTACCTATATAATGATTATTTCTTAAATATGCAATACTATAATGACAGAATATCAAGGTAAATTTTATCTAGCATAACCTAAAAGTCTGAAATTTTTAATTTTTAGTGTTACAAACCTATAATCTTGAGAAAGAAAAAAGACAATTTCCTTAATTTTTGTTGAAGCATGGAGCTAAGATGATTCCAAATAACAAAACCTATAGACCACTGTGGAACTTGAAACTCTAACCCCTTAATAATAGAATAATCTTTAAAAAGCTCTTTTTTAGAATACAACTTTCAACAAAAGGCAAAAGTACTGTTTTAATGATAATTTTTTAAATATATAGTCCTAATATGACATAATGATGAGTTCAATTTGCTTTATTATAGTCTAAAAGCCTAAAGTTTTGTATTTCTAGTGTTGAAAACCTTATTTTTCAAAAACAAAATCAGATATTTTCATTCTATTCCAAATGTATTGTATTCATAAGTTTAAATTCAAAAAAGCATCAGAAATCGAAACCTAACCTAAAAATTTCTCTTACCAGTTAATTTTATGAATGATTTATAAACGGAAACCCTTGGAAGAATTTTTTTTCTCCCTTTTATGTTGTATAAAATTGTAAAACATACTAAGAAGGTAAAGACATCAGAACCTTACCTTCGAATAACCATTAAATAGTGAGTTCTTTGATGCCTCGCCAGCACAAAGAGATAGAGAGCAAAATTTTTTTTATATCCCTCCAGATTTATGGCTTAAAAGTGATCAAAGTTAAAAAATGCCAAGAATTCTAAACTCTACGTTTACATTTGTTATACATTGCCGATATATTTTTACAAACGCTAACATATAAAAACATAAATTATCTTGAATCTCTTGGTATTAAGTATAAAATCATAAAACTATACTAAAAAGGTCATAACCAAAAACTAGCATAGAGTCCTAACTTCTAAGCTATCTAGCAAGGACAGAGGGATAGACAGCTGTTTTTTTTCTTTTTTTTTGATTCTCTACAAAAATACAAAGAAGCATAGAAAAGGCTATAAAGTTAAATCCAAACATAAACAAGATTATAAAGTCGAAGCAAAAATCAGGTATTTTCATTATGCTTTATATGTTTTAGTCCATAGTGCAAACAAGGAGAGTAAAAATTGCATTTTTCAGTTCACAATTAATCTACTACAGAGTACAGAGAAAGGTTAACAGGGTTTGAAAACCAAACTGCAGTCTGATAATTTTCTGTTGATGTTCTTATAATCTGGCTTATCTTGCAAAACCAAATCAATTCAATATTATTTTCTCCGTGGCTTCCTGTTTCAATTTGATACAGATTTTAGGAAAAATTCGAAAAAAGTCTTACAAATCTTAACTTTACGAACAATATTTCGTAATACTTTCATTCTTATGTAGATATACAAAGATAAAGGTAAATTTTAATAATTTTTCGAGTGTGGTTGATTATAGATCAAATATAATAAAGGGCAGTTATTGAAAAACTAACCAAAGAATTAATGTAAAGTTTACAGTTTGATCTTACATGCCAATTGCACATGGATAATATCACAGTGTTCAGAATTAGAATAATATACTGATGCTGATATTTTTATACAGTATATTATATTAAATTATGAATGAAGCAGTATACAAGTTTGTCTACTTAGTTGATAATATTAAATTTGTATACTAGCTTGCTAGTAATTTATTGTAGGATGACCAATACCGTACGTAGCCTTGCGTGGCCACTAATCATAGTGCTCAATGTATAGTTAGCGCTCGACGCTCGGCAGCTAGCTGCAGCCAGAGTCAGTCCGCGCCTATCGCTCAAGCAAACAAGCTGATCCATAGCACGAGCTCATATGCTAATACGTAACAAAGCAAATACTATCACGTCTAAAGACTTTTCCTTTCATCAGTTATGATGCTTCTTTTCATGCGTGACCTCCAAAATTAGTATTTTGAACAAGCACCTAGCAATTTGTTGTTTTATATAATTTAAACGAGTGATGTGATATTTAGTTTGATAATATACACGACCGTTATTTAAATAGTTATGTTATTTGATTTTGTTTGCCCTGGTCTTAGCAACAACTCCGACTCCTTTCTACTACCGGTGACAGAACCTGGTTCGTATAAAGTCAATGCGTATGCATGTGCGGGTGTAATGTGATTGCACACACACACACGCTTAAAAATAATTCTGTTTGAAAAATCGAGTATAGAATCCGCGTTCTATATATTAAATATTAAATAATCGAACAAGTGATAGTATGGGAGTTTGATTACATTTAAATGAATTCTGGCATACGATTAAAATAAAAATGCCAATTGTTGCACGATATATCAATCTTGCCCTCACGGTTAGATACGCGTATCAGTGCAACTGTTAGACGTGTTCGTATGTAGCTAGATCCCTCGCGCGCTACACTGACGAGTCCCAGCTAGCAGTGGAGGCCGAAACGAGTTTAATTCTTTTTCTCCTACCTTCCAAATTTATCCTTCCCTACACTTTGCGCTCTTTATAAACAGAGGCACCAAGTATGATTTTTAACTGAGGCTTTAACTTACTTTGTACGAAGTCAATGCATATGCATGTATGGGTGCAATATAATTGCACACACACACGCTTAAAAATAATTCTGTTCGAAAAATCGAGTGTAGAAGCTGCGTTCTACATATTAAAAAACAAGAAAAGCTAAATATCTAAAACCAAGCCGAGCATAGATTCAGGAAGCCGTTAGTCTTTTATATTTTTCAAACAGGAGCGGTTTAATCAATCCAAATTTTTGTGTTTCATTCTTTATCCCGTATAGTTTCTGAAGATCACTATTTGCTATTTAACCATATTAATGTTGATATATTCAGAACGGAAACAGATACATAGATAACAGTTTTTGAGAGATATCGGAAAACTATCGGAATAAGAGGAAATGTGAATCTTACCTGTAAATTTATATTACACTTTTATAATTTAGTCCTCATAGTAGGGTTTAAAAATTATGACGTGATAGAACATTCAAGACACCGGATTTGAATATGGCACCTTAAAATTCTTTTAAAAAGTATTGCCGCTGAAAGGGCAAAATAAAGGTAATATAGCCTTTCTCTGAAATTCTGTTCTTGAAGATTTTTTTTAGGATTTTGTGGTCATAAGGTAATAATATGGAGGATAGAATTTTACGATTCAAAGTTCTCTATGGTTTTTTTTTAATCTTCCTATCATCTAAGCTTTATGCTCCAATAAAAATTTTCAAACTACCTCTTTTTTTTCTTAAGATTTAAGGTTTTTAACAATTGAAATTTAAAATTCCAGGGTTTTAGGTTATGTTGAAGAAAATTAAACTTAATATTCTGTGATGATTGTATTGTTACTTCGAGAAACAATGATTATTTAGGTATTTAAGCCTTTTTTTCCAATTCTGTTCTGAATTTTTTTTGTTTACTTCATTCTCATAATTAGGAGGTTAGAATTTCATGTTATAGAGTTTTCTATAGTTTATTCTTATTTGCGAATATTTTTTCATTATGCATTAACTAGAATTTTCAGATTACATTTTTTCCTTCTCGACGTATTAGATTTGAAAAAAAAGACCGAATCCGCCCACTATAGGGCCGTTTGAATTTGCCAGCCGACAATTTATCTAGAAACACGGCAATAATAAGTTAGGTAAGCGTCGTAACTACGCGTAACTTACGCTAGAAATTCAGCAACCAAGACACCATGCACTCGACAAATACCTAAAATAATACGCTGACCGTGACAGAGATTGGGACCAATGGGTAGAACTTGACACATTTAATTATTACACTTGTGTACATGAAAGTAACAAGCACACGCCTAACGTAATTATGAAATAAAGGAAAATTGCGGGATAATTTCTCTGGCCCTTATAAAATTTTAGAAAAATTTGGTAAAAGTAATATCAAGATAGCTATAGGTAACAAACATAAAATAATGTACGCAAACCAACTAAAAATATAAAAAAAAGACCCTAAACACAAAAAGATTCTAACCAATGATTAGGATGATTCAAGTTAAAAGTTCGACATTGGAAAAAACTGACTGTGTGCACCAACATGCTTGCATACGCACCTACACTTGATCACTGACATCAGCGCATATCGTTGTTATCTATTCTATTTTCAGTCACAACCCCGTCCTTAATTCCTTTTCTAACTAAGACTATTCTCCTTTTAGAAATAACGATGCTACTTTACATCATTCTATTATCGCTTGGCGTTACGGCATTAGTGTTGATGAGCTATGATGCAGCCAGCGTTGCTAGATGGCCACGATCTGCCTGTATTCTCCTGACTTTTCATATAGTATCTCGACTTCCGAAAAAATGCAAAATTTTTCGAGAAATAGATAATAATACTATTTATTTTACTTTAGTAAGTAATCGGTGACCGTTGAAGGCGATTTCAAGAAAACTAGTGCAATCTTTCTCTATGTTCTTTTTGCTAGGATCGCCAACTATGTGTCGGCCTTATCTACCTTTTTTTCGAATACATTAAACGAAAATCAAACAAAATCTAATGATTTGCGGAAGAATTGTTTAAAAAATGCACTTTTAGTAATTGTGCCAATAGTAAGCAAGAATAAAAAAAATCATCCCCGAGTGCGGTTTGAACACAAGACCTTCTGTACTCCGGACAGATGCTCTTATCAACTAAGCTATCGGGGCCATGAGTTCCACGCCCTGAAAGTTCTGATTCATCTTATTCTTGTACATTATTAATATTTATTCTACCGCAGAGTCCCTCTCTGATCCAAGACTCATGTAATTTACTAGACATTATTAGCGCCTTCTGATTTGACTATTTTACTTTAGTAAGTAACCAGTGATCCGTTGAACGCAATTTCGAGAAAACGAGTGTAATTTTTCTCTATGTTCTTTTTGCTAGGATCACCAACTATGTGTCGTCTTTATCTAGCTTTTTTTCGAATACCTTAAACGAAAATCGAACAAAATCTGATGATTTGCGGAAGAATTTTTTGAAAAATTTACTCTTAGTAATTGTGCCAATAGTCAGCAAGAATAAAAAAAATCATCCCCGAGTGCAGTTTGAACACACGACCTTCTGTATTCCGGACTGATGCTCTTACCAACTGAGCTATCGGGGCCATGAGTTCCACGCACTGAAAGTTCTGATTCATCTCATTCTTATACATTAATAATATTTATTTTCTCGCAGAGTCCCTCTCTTATCCAAAACTTATATAATTTAATAAACATTACTAGCGCCTTCCAATTTAAATATTTTACTTTAGTAAGTAATCAGTGACTCGTTGGAGGCGATTTCGAGAAAACAAGTGTAATTTTTCTCTATGTTCTTTTTACTAGGATCGCCAACTATGTGTCGGCCTTATTAAGCTTATTTTCAAATACATACTAAGATGATTCTCAGGCTAAAAGTTCAATGATAAGCTGTACATGCAGGTTAGCAAATTTAGCATAGACATCAAATCTACAGACAGAAAAACGTCACGGAGCAGAACTACAGCATATAGATACCTTTCAGCTTTCAGCTATCACGTTGCTTTGCGATCTATTAGACGTTGATTTTAGCTAAACAATTTATAATCTTTTGTTGAGAATTTATTCAAGTATGCGTGTTTTACATGTTACGTGTTGTTAATAGGCGTCGTTTATACTGTCAAAAGAAATAGACGACTGCAATGTACTTTGTTAATAAATTATCTGGCGTTTCTTCAACGGAAATAATTTAAATTGGCACAATTGTTCATTGTACGTAGGTAAGTGTGTTGCATATATCATACGCTAAATATATAATACTCAGCTAAGGTATACAAGGCCCATTCTACAAGGAGTTCATATCTTGTTTTTGATGTGTCTTACATAATTTGTGCATAATGTAGAGCGAATAAAAACCTACAAAAATGATATGATTTTTTTAATACATCGTTGTACAAAAAACTTCCTGTATTGTCCTTGAAAAGTACAAATCTATTTGCATGGGAGGAGCCTTCCGAATTACCTCAAATTTCCACAATTTTCAACAATGATGGCCTGTACTAAGAATAGTACTCTCTTTAAAAGGTATCTGAATATCTTCCGAAAGATAAACATATGTCAATTGATCAAATTCGGGCAAATTTTTTTAGGAAGTGCGACCAAAAAGACCTAAAAAATCATAAAAGTTATAATCATTTGTTATATCAATTTCTGTGAGTAATGCCTATTATGGAAATCTATTCAGCCCATTAAATGATTTATTTCTAAAAAAAGAAATAGTATATCATTTGATTTGATGAAGGCTAAGCTTATAATTTGACTGAATTTTAATATTGACTACGAAAATTTAAAGTATTTTTTAATTATATAAGGAAACAACATTAGTAGCTTTAGTTTAAAAAATGCAAAATATTTGTGGAAAAGTATTCAAGAAGTATAAAAATATACTCTTAATTCCCCTGAACTAAGTAAATTAATTCATCTTAAAATCATCCAATTGGTAACTAATGTGTAGAATTAGTAAAGTATCGTATTCTTTTAAAAAATGAGGATAGAATATAATAACACACAATATTTATTCTCCTGACAAAAAGTCTATGATCTTGACTTTTTACAATCTTATTCAGTTATCTCAGTTCTTGGATCTGGCAACCCTGACAGTCAGTTAACGTAACCCCCGTGCAACTTTGAGATGTGAAATCCTGTAAAAGACTTACTGAACAAGTACATACAGAAAGACGCTGCATACAACTCCTACAGAATAATGATTACGCAAAAACACACGTCATCCAATGCAAATCCGTAGCACAAAGAAGTATTTAGTACTGCAGTATGCATTTGCACAGATCTGTAGTGAAAAGCAGAATAGAAACCTTTATAGAAGACGTTAGTCGCGACTACTGCCACACGCTATACTATACCGGACTCTACAAACGTGGCCTACTCCTTATGAACAACGTAGGAATAAATTGAACCAAGAGTACAGCAACGACCTATGCGGGCTTATAAACCTCAGAGAATCTTGCAAAGGGGAAGCGTATGCTGATCGATATGTGCTCTCGAGTGATGTCACAATCCTTGAGACAATTTAAATTCAACTGCAGGAATTTTCTGTATGCGTAAATCTTTAAGCAGACCAAATGATACGACCATCAGGCGCTAGATGCAAATTAAGTTTAGGCAAGTGCAGAGACAGTGACGGTAGCAGCAACTATTGGAATGTTCTGCCCAAGTCAAATAATAATTTGGAAAGCTACGAAGGTGTAACGGACAACACACAAGATGGCGCCGACACTAAATCCGAGGTTATATACTCATTTAGTTCGGCAGATTTTACCTTTGCCCTTACAGCAAAGGAACGTGTTGTGATATGCGGTCATAACTTGATTCGAACCGAGAACTTTCAACTTTTGATCTTTGGTAATCGCTCATAACTAGCAACAGAGTAGATCCAAAGGAAATGGACCTCTTTAAGTACGTAAATTATCAGCTTATCTACGTAAAAAAAGCACATTAGATCCCGAGTAAAGTCACTATATTAAGATGTAAAAATGCAACGTTGTATAGTTGAACGTACAGCACTGAAAACCACCCTAGCAATGGCCAATAAGTTACGAGATCAGTTCGAATTCAGCATAATAAAAGGCCTGTGTTACACGGCAACCATCACCGGAGAAGTCTACGCATAAATATGTGTAGCTTAATAGATGTCTCACTAGCAAAGGATGAGAACTGCTATGCAGAGCTTCCAGTAATCCATAATAGAACGGCCATGTTTCTTATGCCTAAGACTAGAATTCTTAAAAAATAAGAACTCAAATAGCATGGGACCCCATCTTCCCCTAACTATATAAGCCAGGCGATAGGTGGTATCAAATTTTAGGTGTACCCACGGAAGTAATACCACCTAAAACACTAAAACTTATAAAAAAAGCCACGTCACACTATATTTAATCAGCAAATCTAGCGACCCGTAGGATATACTTGTCAAGTGATCTGGGAAGACTGACTGATCACTTCATAATCTCCGTAAAGCAATCTTTCCTACTTAATGATATCGCTCGAAACATGAATAGACAACCGGCTATTGGCCAAATAAGCTCGATCCTTAGACTCTTTAACGATAAGTCTATTGAGGAATCATCAACGATAACGTAGGACCACATGTGACGCAATCTGACTTCGTTTGGAACAGCCAGCGCTAGATTCGTTGCCATTAATATCATAATTAGGGAAATTAAGGCGCTCATTAAAGACCTAACTAACAGTTATCCACTCCAAAAAATCTGTGGATGGTTGTATGCTTAAAGTAATTCTAAATGCTCTAACAAAATTGCTATTTTTCATCGGAGACGGTCATCCCAACAACCGTCGCCCAAGAGCAGGAACTTCCGCACCACGAAATGACGTTGAAATGCAACCACTATACAACGACGCTGTGCAATCACCAGTATATAGAATACCAGAATATATGCCTGCTCTAAACGAACCTTTAATCCAAAAAGAAGGCAGTCCATTTTATACAATCTCGTAAACCACGCAAACGCATGTGTTCACTGAAAAAACTATGGACAGTCAGATAAACCATGCACGTGTGAGACAGATTCACACTCACGCTGAGATGAACTAGTAGTATCATAAATAGTGTGTTATTACGACCACAATGCAAGGAACCACTTTCATTAACACTTATTGTCTTGAATTCGGCCTACAAGTAGACGAGTACATCGACTACATAGCGTTGCACGCCGCGAGCACCATGCGTAGTGTACGTTTTAACTACCATGGCGGAGAATCAGCCCCACGTTTGGTGACTGAGTCCGGCGTCCGGACAGTTGCATCGGCTATAGTGTATTCTATATCTGTATAGAGTGCTGTGCTAAGTGAAGCGATATGCATGATTTATACATGTATGTATACCGAATAAGCACCTTCCAACGATGTCATTTTTAAGGTATATAGATATAGATTGTACTCTACACGGCCGATGTCACTGACTGGACTCAGTCACCGAACGTGGGGCTAATTTTCCACCACGTTTGGTAGTCGAAACGTGGACTACGCGTGGTACTCACAGCGTGCGACGCCTTTTGGCCGACGTACTATGGCTTTTCGTAGGCTGAATTTAGAATGATGGTTATTGTAAACGTCAATGTCCAATCAGTAGAGCATGTATTTTGCCACAGGTACTGCAGAAATGATGTCCACTTTTTGTAAGAAATAATTCGGTGTGATGTGTGGTCAGTTCTAGCGACCATAGTTTTTTCAGTGTTGTCACCTAGTCGGAAATACCGATAACACCTAAAAAACATAAATCTTTTTTTGTATGTACATTGCTGGGCAACAACTTCCTCCCTAAACGCCTACTCAGCGAACTCTTCCCAGGTCTTCACTTCGAAGACCTAGCAGCAATTTGGAAACGAGAAGTGAGAGACAATATACAATGTAACTATAAAATGAAAAAATATTATTTTTCTTCTTAAACACAATTGTAATTTTTCCAACCACAGCAAATAGGAAGTAAAATTTATATACGTAAAACTTGTAAAATTAGCAAATGGGTTAATCATGGGAAATGCGCAACATCCATTTCCTTACATTGAACTTAGTAAACTCTACTATAAAAGACCAATAATAGTAAGCTAAGCTGATACTAACAATACTGACGAAAAACACAGCAAAAGAATAACGTAAAACCAGAATCGTTATAAAACGTACATAAGTAAAAAAAAGAGAGAGCAGTGTGATAAAACATCATTGAGTTGCTATAAATCATTCGACAAGTGCAGTCATCAAAAGTTTCTGTCAACTAAAAAGCTCTTGAGATCTCTAGAAACGACACACTAAGCAAAAAAATTTCTCCTAAAAGGGATCTTTAACAGAGATGAAAGCTCTCAAGGATATACGCAGTTTCGGTAAGATTGATAATCAATATCTCCAAAGTATGTGTGCGCGTGTATGCACGACTTTTACACATTTTTGCGCGCAAATGCAGACGTTGTACGCGCTTTTTGTGCATGTAAGCATGCCTTTTACACATTTGTAGGAGCAAATGCACGCTTTTTACGTTGTTTTAGCACGTGTATGTACGCTTTTTAAGCATTTTTGCACGCCAATAACCGCTTTAACGTTTTTTTAGCTTGTGTATGTACGCTTTTTTACACATTTTTGCACGCGAATGTATGCCTTTTCATGCAATTTTCGCGCATGTGTATGCGTGATAAAACTAAATTCAATTATTGTTTTCAGCTATCATAGATAAGTACAAGAACCAGCTTAGCGAGTATTACGTTATCACAGCTAATACATTGCAGCAGTATGTAGGATGTATTCCAACTGCAGAGGAGGATGATATTGAAAAATAGATTCATTTTACTGAAGAAAAAATTCAGTAGTTTAACTTTATCATTACTACACAGAAATTAAGTCTTGGGGTAAGTTAAAATACCAGAATATTTTAAGTCGAATGCAGAGTGCTTATGACCAATTCAAGCATCATAAATATGAAGAAAGCATACAGCAGGCAACAATTTGGAGCAGTAAACAGTCAGCGTTCAAGGGTCGCATCAAGACAGCACTGATCACGAACTTGGCTTATCTAGATGCAAAATCCTTTTTAATAACGCTGGCTCTCTTTTCAAAAAGCAAATAAAGGAATCTTTACTTAGTCATGATACCGATAAAGCCAATGCAATACTTTTAGCTCTCTTTCACAAGATCAACAATTATAAAGAAGTGCAAGAATCTATGTACTTTAACGTTAAAAATCAACCCATCGATCAGACAACTGATTTAATGAAATTGTTTAACACTTATATACAGCAAATAATCGAACAAGACTTTAAAGGATTTCAAGAACGAGAGTCAGGATAGTCTTTTAAATCAATAGTGAATTTGACTAAGAATATAAACAAGCTCTTGGATGGCACTACTAAAAAATATTTATGATAAAAAAGCTTGTGGTAATGTGCAAAATCATGACATCTGTTTCATGTGGAGTGTGCTGTTAGCTCTGTACCCAGCTAAAAGCATCCACAACGTTTTCTAAAATATGAGAAGTTTGCAGATGAATTAAATTTCAAGGGCATCAATTTTACAGTAACGCAAACACGATCATCTGCTTTTAAAAAATCAGAATAAGGTTTCTATAAATTTATACATCTTGAAGAAGCGAGGAAAAAACATACTGTTTGCCCATACCACATAACAAAAAATAAAAAAGAAAACGACGTGAATCTTTTATTACTGCAAGATAACTATTTAGATGAAGATGTTGATGATAAAGTAATTTATGACTCAGCACAATCAGGATCTCACTATGTCTGGATAAAGAACTTATCAATACTTGTGAGTAAAAAACTTTCTGAACGTTACCATGCTCAACATATATGTGACAGAAGCTTATATTTTTTTGGAACCGTTTCAAAAGTTTCAATCACATTTTATCGACCGTAGCCAAATATACAAATAAAATGTTTGAATACTAAAGGAAAAAGACAAATATCTTAAGTTCAAGAATTATGAACATCAAGAAAGAGTACCACTTATTGTTTATGCTGACTTTTAGTGTCTGCTTGAGCCCATCAAAAGTGATAAACGAGCATATCAGCAGCATACAGCCTTTAGCATTGGCTTTTACGTCAAACACAGGTTTGATGATGAAAAATGACAGTGTGCAAGCTACAGTCAAGGACAATCTGACTTAAGAACACCAGCTAAATGGTTTGTTTATGAGCTTAAAGAACTTGCTTAGAAATTGAAAAATTTTCATGAAAACTCATGATCAATGGATCAGCTCACCAAGGCTAAAAATAAAAGTTTAAGAAGAGCAGTACAATGCCACATATGTAAAAAGCCTTATAACGATACTGATAAAAAAGTTAGAGATCATTGTCATAATAGGACAATAAGTATTTATTTTTTATAAGTTGTAATATTTTCACGTATAATACCCATAAATGGCATATTTACATATTTTTGTTTCAGATATCGAGGAGCAGCACATAACAGTTCCAATCTTAATTATCAAGATGCATGGACAATAGCAGTAGTTTATCATAGATTGAGCGGCTATGACGCTCATTTTTTTATTAAGAAGTAAGCCATAAGATCTAATGGGCTAATAGCGATCATTCCGCAGACCAAGGAGCGCTATATCCCCTTCACAAAGGGGATGAATAAGAGCAACGTAAGCTTTCGTTTTATAGACTGTTTTCGCTTTATACCATTATCTATAGAAAAACTAGCGTGCTACTTAAAAGAGCACACTATAATTAAAGAGTAATTTCATAGCAACCCGATTAGGCCAAAAAAGACTATTAGTAAGATGGGGAGTCTTCCAATGCGAGTTCACCTCGTCCTTTAATCAACTTGAGAGGCAAGAACTTCCTGCTAAGACAGATTTTTGCAGTAGTCCTAGTGGAGAGCTTATTGCAGAAGAACATTACGAACATGTTTAATAAGTATGAAAAGACTTGGATATAGAGACTCTCGGAAACTACTCCGACCTCTACCTGAAGACTGATGTACTCCTCTTAGCTGATGTTTTCGAGAACTTCCAAAACAGTTGACTTAATGCTTATGGACTTGATCCCGCCCACTACTACACCACCCCAGGCTTTACTTGGGATGCGATGTTGAAGCATACGGGGATCACATTGGAGTTGTTGACTGACAAATATGCTCCTTTCTACTTGGTATGGTATTTGTGATAGTATTAGTCAGTGCAGCTTTCGATAAGCAAAGGCTAATAATACGTACATGGGTGACGAGTACGACCAAGAAGAGAAGGATAAGTATCTCCCCTACTATAACGTTAACAATCTGTATGGATGGACAATAAGTGAGGCATTGCCTACAGGAAACATCTGCTGGGTTAAAAACGTTGATTTTAACGTTCCTGACAATCACCCCGAGGGATACATTCTCGAGATTGATCTTGCATATCCAGCGGACATCCACGACTCACACAAAAATCTACCACCATGTCCAGAACATCTCTTATCTCCTAGCTCTCGAGTAAAGAATCTGCTGACGACCTTAGATAATAAAGAGCGGTACATCATTCATTATCGAAGTCTCAAGCAGGCCCTTAAGTATGGCTTACGCCTAAAAAAGGTTATTCGAATGCTTGCATTCAATCAAAGTAAATGGCTGAAGTCGTATATCGACGTAAACAGTGAGAAGAGAAAAAATGCAAAGAACAAGTTTAAAAAACTGCTTTCCATACTCTTTAATAATGCGCTGTATGGTAAGACAATGTAAAATGAGCAAAAACGCATCGATGTTAAGCTTGTAAAAAGGAGGAAGGTCGGTATGGCTGTGAAGCATACATTGCTAAACCAAACTTCTATAGCTATCTCATCTTTGATGAAAATCTAGTGGCTGTACAGCTGTCACGAATGAAGATCAGTATACGTAAGCCTGTATACATAGGGCAATGCCTTCTAGACCTATCTACGTCCCTCGTGTATTCTTTTTATTACGAGAGCATGGGGATTGTGTAGAAGACAAAGCAAAGCTTTTTTACACAGACACTGATAGCTTTATTTACTAGATCCACGACGAAGGTATGTATAAGATGATGAAAAAAGACACCCATGAGTTTGACACGTCAGACTACCCTGTAGACAATCAGTATAGTATAGAGTTAAATCAGAAAGTAGTTGGACTTATTAAAGATAAGTGCAGCCATCGTATAATGTTGAAGATTGTGGGACTCGCAGCAAAATGTATACAGATAAGGCAAAAGGTACGAAAACATCTACCCTTAAAGAAACTATTAGCTTTGACGACGATATTGATTGTCTTCAAAAAGATATAACAGTTGTGCGTGAGCAACACAATAGACGCTCACGACTGCATATACTACGTACCAAGCGAGCGCAAAAGATCGCTTTCAGATCGCACGACAATAAACGCTGCAAAATGATTGGTCAAACGAGCACATCACCGTTGGTACACTCCTTGTCAAGAAGAAAGCAGTTAAACAGAGTATGAAAAGACGACATTGAGTCTGGACCTAAGAGACCTCGGCTTAATAAATAGAGTAAGTGTAATTATTCTTATATATTAATCATTCATATATATTAGCTTGTGCTGTAGTACGAGAAAGCCCGGCTGCCAGGTAGGGAAAATCCGGCACTAGTAGGGCTGTCGGAAAGGTGGGCCAGAAACTGCCTAGCCTACCTACTTCTTGCGCATGTTAGTCCGAGGTAACAATTAGTATCCCTATTTTGGTAGACTCTGATTGCATCAAGATACCCAAGCATACTCTGTTTTTATCGAGTCTGCTTGACCCGCAGAATTCTAAAACCACACCAAAATTCGTTCAAGCAGTCTATGTTTGTATCAAGCAGTAATTTTGTAATCCATCGAAGAATAAGCAAGTAAGTATTAATCCAGAAATCAATTACCATTGTTTCTGTTTCTTTGATCTCATGATTCTCAAGTTGCTGGTACATGAAAAAAATTTTGATCCTAATATGAGTGTGATCTGAAGTGGTCCTATGGTGTATGTTATCAGACCTGTGTTTACTTAATGAAGTTTTCAAACTAACTCGAGTATTTTTTATCTGATTGATTTTTAATTCCGTGGATATCTTCGTCTTTATCATAGAACGTGATGGTTCAAAAGAAATAAGTTTCGGAGAAGTTTTCTCACGGGAAATAAAATTCCCAGCATTATTACTATGGTGTTTCGAGTGAAAAAAATCTCTTTTTTCGTTGTAACTATGTAAATTAATATTTTAAGCTAGAAAGTTTTGAAAAATGTTAAAAATCTCGATGGAACACAACTTTTGTATGCAGTACACTTTTCTTTAGGAAGTCAGTTAAATGCCCTAGGTTTCCAAAATAACTGAAAATAACTTCTCGAACGGTTTTTTATCCGTAACAAAAAGAAATTGACATGTTACAACGAAGTTTCAAATGCAAAATTTGTAAATCTCAAACAAATACGATTTTTTGTATCATACGTTTTATTTATCGATCTTATTTTAACTCTTTAAACATCAAAAATCAATTTAAATTGTCCAAAGAATCGTTTTCTGGTATCTAAGTTTTTTGTTTGACGGTTTTGGTCAAAAAGTTAGATAAAAAGTTATAAATTTAAACAAAATCAACTTTTTTGTGTTTAAAGTTTTTCTCGAAAGTATATTCATAATGCTTAAAATAACTAAAATCGATTTCTACTTACTAAAAAATTGTCAGCAGTCGTGCCTTACATGCAAAAGCTTAGCTTTTTGCATAAATTTATTGCTTATTTTACTTATTTTTAATAACCATTAAGTACATATAAACTTATTCATTACTTTTTGCTGTTTATTAGGAGAGACATCTTATTAAAAAATTAGAGACTGGACAGATTTTCTTCGTTTAATATTATGATGGCTCGCGAAACTGTATTGCTTGACAAAAATATCTTTCTGCTGATTTTAAGAGCAAGATGCATTGTAGATCAAAAATCAATTCCTTAAAATCAGCCATATAAAATAGATTTTGGGAGCAAAGTCATTATCTGCAAGCTATATCTAGCACGCTTATAAGTGTATAAATATGTCATGTGTAAGATTACGACTAATGTTTACCGTAAAAAATATAAAGGAAATTTTTTTTTTATCACACTTAAAATATCCTTAAGGGGGCTCTGCTATGGCAAAGCCGTACCTACATCAATCTTTAGGCGCTTATCACGGAGTCACATTTAACTTGCCAGTACTCAAAGAAGAATCAACGAATCAGGCCCAAAAAGTTTACTGTCATCCAGAAAATCGTCTTCTTTTTCATAATACTTATGAAAAGTTTAAATGTTTGATGGCTTTGCTAAGAAAATTACAACCATAAAACCTGAACTTTGATTGTCAAGAGTGTGTTGAAAATTAATAAATTCAACTATAGATTCTATCCTGTGAATGACATGTCCATAGTTATCGAATTTTTTATTTTTCGATTACAAAATGAACAAATTTCATCAATTCTTAATAATTCCAAGAAAACTTAAATAAAGCCATAGCTTGAAAGATACGAGAAAAAAAGCTTTATAAGTATAGATTATATTGTTACGATTATATTATTAGAGAATTTTTTTTAAATGTTTGTATGTTCTATATTTCTCCGTCCTAGCGTCCCGAAAGTAAAAGTTCCAAGCCACGATGACACGAAAAATCATACACAACCCACGGCCGGAAGAACAAAGGCTCAAATTGGCCGTTTAATATCCTCAGCCTCGCTTTGAACGACAATACTTAGACGATCTGAGACTTTCTTCACTTTTTTAGTTCGGTTGTAATATACTTCTTCTAGTCATTATACATCAAACAATAGATTTTGCAAGGTCTATTAAAAATAGGCTGTATATCCCATGTAATTAGCGGTAAAAATAAGTTTATTACTTGATATATTCTTAACTGGAATTAGAATGAAAATCATTTCTAAAAATGTATTACATCAATAAGCAGATTTCAAGAAAGAATGATTTTTATCGAACACTTGAATGTGTGCTTCAAAATAATTGCTTTATCATTCTTTAGTTCATCAGAAACTGATCAGTAGGTCATTTAAATTTCATAAGTAGCACAAAAGCGTCATTAAGCAATAGAATAGTTCTGTTATCATACAATCTTAATACATACATGCAAGAACACAAATCCAATATTTAAGACCACCAGTAATAATTTTTTTAACTTATTTCTTAACCTATTACGATCAAATTAGGTCTAATCGATATCTTTGAATGTAAGCTTGAGGCCTTTAAATAAAATTTCATGTTACGAATAATGTATGAATAAAAATGACAAAACTGTCATAAATTGATGTGTTCTTGTCTTAAACATGTCTTAATGACTTTTTTTAGTGAACTATATCAGCGTTTAGAAAAACGGGTATTTACCAATGCATATGTATTGTTCAAAAACTTTTTTATAAATACTTATTAAAAATATTTTTTTTTATTCCTTTACAATAATAATACTACATTTAATACTAAGTAGGCGGTTTGTTTGTATCAAAAACAGACTTTAAAACTTAGCCACTAATATCTTTTGCAAGATATATCTTTTCATAAATAATTTCTGTTTAATACTGATTAATAATATACTTTAAACACTTCATTTTTTCAAGATATTACTTATCGAAAAAATAATTTGCAATCTATTATGAATACATAATATTTCTTTTGAAAAAAGCAATAAAAAATAAAAAATAAATAAAAAAATAGAATAAAGAGAAAAAAGATCATTAATGTCAGTGGCTAGAACCTGGTACGTTTGGGTCCAAAGGTAAGTGTCCAGCCTGCTGTGCTAGACTTATACTGGTGTATTGTTAATAGAATGCTTTAAATACTTATCGACCTCACCGTATCCTATAGTTACTGTATTTTAATTATGAAACTTTTAAAGATTGTAGGTGGCAGAATCATACCTTTTTTGTCCGTTTAACATTTAGCTAGCACCGTCACGTTTAATAAGTAGACGTGCTAGTTATAATATTTTTCTCGTGGAACTCTGGCAAAACTGTAAAATTAAATGAATTCTCTATAAACAGTAACGTATGATAGCATATAGCTATACGTCCGTCCGCCCTTCCCTAGCCAAGGGCCCTCCCAGACGGGGCAGTACATGGTAGACAAGGGGAGAGGGAGTCAGGAAAAGGAAGGGAGACTAGATCCGACGCTCGAGAGAAGCAGACGCATCCGCTCCAGTTTGCGACTCACACTGTCGAGGAAGAACATGCGAGACCTGCAATTATTGATGAACCGGTCAGCCGCACGAACGACGCACAGTGAGCAAAAATGCCTTTTTTTGTGTCGAAATAAAATAGCGGCCGCTGTAATACGCCGATCTAGATGATTTTTTGTGGAACTTGAAGCTCAAACCCCCCGGAATATAGGAAAAGTGGTCCGAAGTGAAAAAAAAAATATTCAGAGGTTAAAAACTACCCCAAGACGCACCACTAATCACTATATCTTTATATTATCATAATCATTCAAAAAACTATAAACCTATAGGTTTTTTGGGTCGCTGATGACGAATATGACGTCAGAATTTCAAAATTTAAAATGGCGGATCCAATATGGCGGTTAAAAATGTCAAAACGCTTTAAAAATTTCAGAAAATTTGGCCCTTGAGGTTTTTTAGGTCGCTGAATACGAATCGGTATTAAAATGACGAAATTTAAAATGGCGGTTCCAATATGGCGGCCCAATAAGTCAAAATGCTTTAAAAATTTAAGAAAATTTGGTCATAGGGGTTTTTTAGGTCGCTGAACATGAATCTGGTATCAAAATTACATAATTAAAAATGGCGGATCCAATTTGGCGGTCGAAAAGGTCTAAATGCTTTAAAAATTCCAGAAAATTTTGCAATACAAGCTTTTTAGGTCACCTAATACGAATCTGGTATCAAAATTACATAATTGAAAATGGCGGATTCAACATGGTGTCAAAAAAAGTTAAAACCGGTTTAAAACCAATAAAATATCAGCTCGAGTGGTTTCTTAGGTTGCTGAACACGAATTTGGCATCAGAACTGCGTCACAATTACAAAATTTAAAATAGCAGATCCAATATAGCAGCCAAAAAAGTTTAAACTTGTCAAAAAGTAAGAAAATCTAGCCTTACAGATTTTTGTTGATTCTAGAACACAAATCTAGCATCAGAATCACTAAATTTTAATCCGCTGATCCAACATAGCTGTGAAAAAAGTTAAGACAAAGGTTTCTACTGTTGCTGACCACAAATCTGACATAACAATTACAACATTGACAACGTTAGATACCGTATCATGGTGAAAAAAAATGAAAATATGTTTTAAATGTAAAGAAATCAGTCATTAAGAGTCTATGTGGTCGCCGAACACACATCTAGGATATCACTCATGAATTTGAAAATGGAGGGCTGGCTATAAGATTAATGCATTTATAAAAGCTTATTGCACGTTTATTGCACTTGATGGGTATTATTCGGATCCCCCCTATAGCATGTATAAAGTTCTTTTCACACCAAAAACAAAAGGATTCAGGCATAGTTACACTTTTTTCTCTGGTGACCCTACCTAGTATTTTCAGGCGAGATCTCAGATGATTTCTCATGTCAAAATCTCTCCTGAGATATTTTTTTAAGATTTGTGTTATTTCGGAATTTTTTAGCCTTTTTAAGCATGATAAAGAAGTTTCAGACTTAAAAATTTTTCCAAATTTTTTGACTCAGTACATTTTTTAACAATTAGAAAACAAATATTCAAGTCCAACATTCGACACTTTGGCTAAAACATTTAAAAAAATGCAGGAAAAACAGCTATATTCGAGAAAATTTCTCAGGTGAGATTTTTAAATAAGAAATCACCTGAGATCTCACCTAAGATTACTAAGTAGGGGAAAATATAAGGCACTTCTGTGGTATAGTCGTGCCTAAAAGTAGCTTTTAAGAATCTTAACAGAGTCATGAGTCATGGTACAGACACTCGACTCTGTGAGGTAACTCAGCATGGGGCACTTAAGATATTATTTAGTGATAAATTATTTAATAGTATAGATACTCGACTCTGTCGGTTTACTTAGCATCGAGCGCTTAGGATATGATTGGATTGCTTTATTATTCGGACGAGAAGGAATTCGACTACGTTGAGTCACTGGATACTAAGGGCTTGGATTAATTATTCATCTAATAGATAATAATCATCAGCTTAGCGTATTGGGCTACAGGAGATTAGTCCACGAGCACCCTGGGTTATTAGGTTGAAGTTTTAGTTTTGTTTACATCACAAATTAACGATGTACATGTACTTACTTGCTGTCACGTTTGTTTTATTGTAACGCCAAAAATAGCTTATAGTTTCGTTTTTGGAATCGATGAGAAAATTAATTCCATTTATCTTAGTAAAAATTCAGAAATTGCAAAAAAATTTCTAAAATAAAAGGTTTTGAACTAATAAGTTATATATTTTACTCTTTAATATCAATCACGTAATATGGCAATATTATTTGGCTGTAGAGAGTATTCCAATTACCATGAGATAGAAGACGATTTGGCAGAAGCTGAGAATGACTACGAGGAAATTGAATGAACGAAAATCAGTCTTTCAACATTAAAGTAATAATCTAAACATGTGACTGTTATTTAGTTGAAGGAAGAAAATACTATCCATTGAAGCCAAAGATTAGAAGCTAGCTTTGTAAGAAATGCATATTATGACGTAACTGTGAATAATTAGAACTTATTGCTTAAAATAAAATTTTTTGAATCTTATGTTAATCAATATATGTATATATACACTTAGAATATTTGAGGGAAAATGTTACTAGTTTTTGACACAAATCTGCTTCATATCTATGATTTTACATTCTGAACTTATAGAGTTGCTTAGCTAATCCATAATCTAGGTTTAACACGCAGTATTCGTTAGAATACAAATACATAGAAACGTAAGTAATTGGTCTTATTTAATAGTAGAAAATTTTTTCCCGGTAAACAATGTTATTCTTCAATAATGTATTTATCTGGTCTTAGGCTTACAAGCACCGAGCAACAATAATTGCTATGATTTTTTTCGAAATCTTTCTGTATTGTTTAATCACGTAATGAACTCTATGTAAATTTTGATTAATATATATTGATAATCATATGAAATCCTGTATTTTTTCATTAATATTAAAATTCCAGATTCCTGTTAAGCAACCTCAAAAATTTTTATCAACAGATTTTGAACATTTTAACGTTTTTTTTTTTTTAACCACGACATACTATCCGCCATTTTTAATGTAGATAATATAGAGATTCGTGTTAAGCAGCCTAAGAAACCACCGGGGCTGATATTTTGTTGGTTTTGAACAAGTTTAATCTTTTTTGGACGCCATGTAGAATCCGCCATTTTAAATTTTATTATTTTAATGCAATCCTAATGCCAGATGCGTGCTTAGCGACCTACAAAACTCCTATAGCTGAGAACTTGTTAGTTTTTAACAAGTATTAGTTTGTTGGCTGCCATATTGGATCCATTATTTTGAATTATGTAATTTTGATACCAGATCCGTGTTCAGTCACCTTAAAAGCCTATATTGCAAAATTTTCTTAAATTTCTAAAGCATTTTGACTTTTTCGGCCGCCATATTGGATCCGCCATCCTAAATTTTGTAATTTTAATACCAGATTTGTGTTCAGTGACATGAAAAACCCCTACCGCCAAATTTTCTTAAATTTTTAAAGCATTTTGACTTTTTTGGCTGCCATATTGGATCCGTCATTTCGAATTTTGAAATTCTGACGTGATATTCGTCATCAGCGACCCAAAAACAGATAGGTATATAGTTTTTTGAATAATCATAATAGTATAAAAATATAGTGATTAGGGGTGCGTTTAGGGGTAGTTTTTAACCTCTAAATATTTTTTTTTTTACTTCGGACCCCTTTTTTCATATTCTGGGGCGTTTGAGCTTCAAGCTCCAAAAAAAATCATCTTGATCGGCCTATCACAGCGGCCGCTATTTTATTTCGACACAAAAAAAGGCATTTTTGCCCACTGTGCGGCGTTTGAAACTAGACAACAGGTTACGAGAGACCTGGTGACCTCGGCACAAACAATACAAGACGGATTATCAAATAGGACCGAAATAATGACGCAGGAAATAGGACCGAAATAATGACGCAGGGGAAAAATAGCCGCGATCCACGAATAGGGACCGCTACACAATACAAAGAGGGGCTACGGGGGATACTGACTACTACATCACATAGAGGAGTTAGATTTGACGAGGCATCGATGGCACGAGACGGATACAACAGGGACTTAAACTATAAGAATGAAGACGAGGACGGATATTTAAGGATACTACACGACAATCGACACTTGAGACCGACAGCCCCAATGCACCTACAATTCCGAGAAAGCAATAACCAAGAGAGAGAGCATGACTCTACCCGGCGGTGTAACGTATACAATTCAGCCCGCTCCCCATCACCGAATGCGTGGCCGATCGCAGGATCACAGCGGAACGCACTAACACTACTTAGCCATTTATCAGTAATGATACCTCTGTTTAACGGAGATCCGATAAAACTACCACTTTTTAAGCAAATGCTGAGAACAGTGGGTCAGAGTATAGGGCCCAACTACGAAAAAATTTTCCTGGGGACACTAGTTAATAAATTGCGGGGACAAGCAGCGGCCCAATTTGCCACATACATAACGCAATACGACACAATAAAAGACTTTTCATACGAGCTGGCAGAAACATATGGAGGTTTGGTGCAAGTAGACACGTTCATAGCAAACCTTAACTTCATTCGACAGTACGAACAGGAAAGCGTCGAAAACTATACACTTAGGGTACAGGAATTACACAATAGAATATTGATGACTTACGATGAAAACCCGGACTTGACAAGGGAGGGGAAGCACAGATTTAAAATGAATATGAAGAAAAAGACAATAAAACCACTAATAAATGGACTACGTCACCCGCTCGATTGCAAAGCACTAAGCACCGACCCGAGATCGCTACGAGAAGCCTCAGTAACGGCACAGAGAATTGGAAACGAGTGCAGACTCCGCGATCTAGTGCATCAGAGAAACAGGGCACATGTACGACTTGCAAAAAGCGTGCCGCTTGCTGAAAACGACGAATTTACATACCCCTTGGCAGCCGAGACAATAAGAGAGGATAACTGCTTAAGAAATGATAAAATATGTCTTTACTGTAACAGACACGGTACACACCAAACGAGGAACTGCGAGAAGTTGCTATCAGACGTGAAAAACGGAAAAATGAACACTTCAGATGAGAGAACACAGATAACACAAGCTTACGCCCAAGCAGCACCACAAAACGGCTGCATATACTGCGGTCTCAGAAATCCCAACGTTAAGCAGTGCCGAAATCTCCGAAACGATATAAGAGAAGATCAAGACAACAAGGTGCAGAGAAGAAACGAGGAAGCCGAGCACTCACGCTATGACAACTACATAGAAGTTAACCCGATACATCAAAATTACAGGAATGGACTAGATGATAATTAGAACAATAACTCCGGTTCATACAACAGAAGCAATGGTAGACAAAACGGAAACTATAATAGATATCAGGGACACAGCCGAGACTACGGAGGGACCAACAACTATAACAGCACGTACAAGGGCGACAATACACTAAATAGAAACAACGGTTATTCAAGAATCCATGGAAATAAATATCATAGCGGTTACAACGCAAGTAACACTAATGACTACGGCATTCAACGAAAACACAACTAAGATGGAAACCTGCCGTATTACAGAGACAGGCCCAACAATAGAGAAAGCGACCCTCACCCGCAGCATTAAAACTCCCAGGACGCTCGTCGTGCTCATTAAGCGTCGAGCGAGTCAAAGAAGTAGAGAAAGAGAGAGAAGAAACTCTGCAGAGAGAGAATAGAGCGGCTGAAGGAGACCGGCAGCATCCATCGGGGTCATATAATGCAAGCATCGGAGGAAAATGTGTCAAAGAACAGGACATAAAGGAGCAGGAAAAGAAGAACGAAGAAAAAATGTCACTAGAAGCAGCCCTCGCAAGGAGCTCCGAAATAGCTGCAAATAGAAATTATAAGAATCTTATTGATTTGCAACCTATTACCAACAGCCCAGGGTTCAAAAAGGGAGCGTGCAATAAAGAGACAAATAAGCTGCTCCAAGCAGTAAACATTAATACAAGTCGGGTAGGACATACGCCACACTTAGTATGGCTAGAGAGCCCACAACTAAGAGAAGAAAGCCTGGAATGTTACGTGGATACAGGTGCCGAGGTATTACTTATAAAATGAGTAGCCTCAAAGAAGGCTCATATTTCAATTATAATGGGAGAGTGTCGATAATCGGCGTGACACACGGAGCACGGTGCACGTCCGGAACAGTAAAATTGACACTTAATGAGCTGACATGCATGCTGCATGTTGTCCCTAACGACTTCCCGATACAGGTAGAAGGATTGATTGGATGGAACATACTGAAGGACTATGACGGCCATATATACGCCAAATATAATGTATTAGTTTTAAGTGGCACCGAGATACCTCTGCTAGAGCCAGAGGCATTCAAAATCCGCGCAAGAGCGAAACAAATAATCTTTGCGCATGTAAAAGAGAAGTATAAAAATATTTTAGTTAGATGAGTACCTATGGAAATGTCGAATGAGGGCATTTTATTTGGTAACTTTATAGCGAACAATAACAACGACAAAGTATACGCTGAATGTAATAATATTCCTGACGGACCAATGAAAATACCCGGGTCGTACGTAGAATTGCTAGAATCTGAGATGAGTCACGGGATGGAGCCGTACAGCGTCGATGGGGACGAGGCCAAAGGCTTACATAAGGCTATGATAGAATTATTTAATTCGAACGAGATTAATAAAAAACGTAGTAAAACCGAAAAAGACGACAAGCTGGGAAATAAACGGTTTTTAATAAATAAAGAAGCAAGGATAGAAGAAATACTAGGAATAGTAGACACCACGGGTTGTAACGAAGAAGAATTACGAAATGTGCGTGAATTAATAGAATTCGACTCTTTTGTATTTGGCCTCGACAGAGAGCCTCTAAAAGCGACGAGCTTATTGAAACCCAAGATACCGATAATAACTATAAAACAAATAGCAGCAAAAAGAGTTAGGTATCCGGCAGCACTAAGACAGCAGATGACCGTAGAACTGAAAAAATTAGAAAACCATGGCAAAATCAAGCCATCTACGTCACCATATAACTCCAACACTTGGATAGTCCCAAAGCCACCAGGGCCAAATGGAGAAAAACGTTGGAGAGTTGTGACAGATTTTAGACTACTTAACGAAGCTACAGTTGGTTCGTGCCATCCACTACCATTTCAGAATAAAATTTTAAATCACCTCGCATCCGCCCGCTGCATCACCGTCGTAGATCTAAAAATGGGATTTTTTCAAGTCGAAATAGACGAGAAAGACGCTCATAAATCAGCCTTCTCAGGGCCAGACAAGCACTACCAATATAAGCGCATGACAATGGGATGTACCGATTCACCAAACACATTTGGGCGTGCAATAACATTAGCACTAGCGGGTCTTCATGGATATGAGATAGAAGTTTATATGGATAAAATAATGGTGTTCGCAGAGATAATAGAAGAACATGGAAGGAGGTTTAAAAGATGCTAAAACGGTTAGCAAAAAAAAATTTAATAATCGAACCAAAAAAAAACCAATTTTTGAAGCATAAGGTGAAAGGATTAGGCCACATAACCGGCAACAGGCAAATAAAAACAAATTTCGAAAAAACTAGGTCCGTAAAAAACTATCCAAGACCTACAAACGCGAAGAAAATAAAACAATTTTTAGGTCTCACGGGATACTTCCGTCGTTTTATTAAAAATTACGCAAAAATAGCACAACCGATAGCAAAAGTTTTACGAAATGGCACGGACTTTAAGTGGCAGGAACCACAACAAGAGGCATTCGACACTCTTGTTAACGCTCTGTGCAGCGAGCTCGTACTCCTAGCGCCAAACATGAATAAGCCGTTTATAGTTACAACGGATGCATCAGACTATGTGATAGGCACAATATTAAGTCAAGGGAAAATAGGCGAGGACCACACTTGCTAATACACATCACGCTCTCTAAAAGGTAGCGAACTTCGCTACCCAACGTACGACAAAGAACTGCTGGCCATAGTCTACGCAAAGGAGAAATTTTTACAGTGGTTACCGTTCATGAGCCTCTGAAACATTTCCATACATCGAAAAACCAGACCTGCGATTTACGAGACTGAAGGCGGAATTACGTGAATACGAATTTGACGTTGTCTATAGGCCCGGAAGAATTAATGAAGCAGCTGACGCATTGTCGCGCAACCCGACCCTAAAAGAAGGAGAGAAAAACCCCGAATTACCCCGCAGGGAGTTATACGAACTCGCAGAGGAACAGAAAAAAGAGGGATTTGGTGACAAAAACGCTCAACCAGCGAGGATATACAAGACTCGCACAAGACAGGAGGAAAATTTAATAAGGAAAAACAGGAAAAAGCAAATAGAAATTTTGGATTTAGACAAGTCAGACAGCAAGGCAAAGAAAACGAAGCGCCGGAAAAAAAGCAGTCCAAGCGAATATATGCCAAGCAGCGACAGTGACGTGGACTTGGATTCGGAATGGCTGAAGACAGAATCACAAAGAAATAAAACACTTAAAGTAGGCAAAGCAAGAGAAAAAAGAGATGGACCTAGTAAACTCTTAGCACAAACTGCAAATAAAAAGGATGAGAGGGGAATACAGCCTACTGCAGCAAGCGACAGTGACGAAGAAATTCTAATTTAAGGGCCAATTAATGAAAAACTTGCATTCATACGAAAAGAGAAAAATATGCAGAAAGAAATAAAGCTTACAAGTACGCCTTTCGTCAAAAGGGACGAAGCACAAAATTTAAAACGTGAGACTGGTAAACGCCAACTAGATAGACTATATAGAAAACCCGCAGAATTCTTTAATACACCTAAACCGGAAGTTAAATCAAAGGAAATAATAATAGCACACTGCGACACAACTTCGACCACGAAGGATGAGGCGGAAAGAGAAAGGGAGAGACATAAACATTGGGGCTGGCGATTGGCACAAGCAAGCCCAAGAGTAGAAGCGGCAGAGAGAGAAAGAGAGCAGAGAGCCAGGGATACCGTAGAAAGTACGATGACTACCGCGGGAGAGATAAAGAAAGTGAGTAAGGAAAAGAAAAACAGAGAGAGTAGCCGAGAAATTTCCGAGCAGAATAAAATGCAGGTGGGCAAGCATTAACGGTCTGCTACTTCAGGTAGTGAAACGGGTGGCAGGAAAATAAACAATGACGAGCGGATTAATGACTCGCCACGGGTAGAAGGGCAACCAGGAAAGAGCACCAGGCTTAACAAAAAAATAGAGGCGATACTTGACGACTCGATAGACAACTTTCAAGCAAAAGTCACTGTGGATGTCAAGTGCTAAGATTTTAACGGAAAACCAGAGGTCATAATCAATGCATGGGAATCCGATGCTACAACGGTTCGACAAAGGGGCGAACCGACGGATAGCACAGACGAGGACCATATAGAAATAAATGAAAAAGAGGGCGCAAGAACTCGATGAAGCGGGACAGGTTGTGCGGAGCCGCATAAACTACTCAAGATGGTTGATGTACCCCGCGATGGAAGCTGTTTTTTTCACGCTCTCATACTCCTATACAGACAAAAAATTTTAACGGACGGACTAAGGAAGGCCCTACTAAAATTAAAATGGTTACAGAAATGTAAAGACCCCAAAGGCACAAAAATAATCCTTAACGACAGGAATTAGTTTGGCGATGCGTAATGCGCTCTCATATTTTCCCGAGATTACGAGGAAATCATATGTATACACTTTCAAGCAACACCAGAACTTATGATTTACCAACATTTCGTGGGTAAAGTGGGTAAATAATTTAAACATATATACCTCGAAAAGGAACACTATCAAGCACTACTTAAGAAAAACGTAGATTAAATCTTACCACCAATCAACGAGTCGAGCGGTAATGAAAATCAGCATGATCACGGAAAGGAGGACGATTCGAATGACAGCAGCAGTCCCGAGTAACAATGCAGATAATAACAACCAATCTAGCAGTAAAATCAACAAAGATTCAGAAGGGGAATTCAAAGACCATAGAGGAATAGAAAGGTATACGGATGACGCAGAGGAGACAGCAGAAAAAGTACAGGAAAAGCGATCGCTCCCCCCACCAAAACCTCGACCACCACCAGACCATAAAGGGGTGTCTGACCCGTCGACATCAGAAAACGATGGGGAGAAGCTACCTGAGGAACGCAGGTCACCTAGAACGGAACCCCCACTGCCACGAAAGCGACTATCATCACACAGCTCACAAAGCTAGTCTGATTCATCGCCAGAGAGCGACAGAGAGAGAGGCAATGACCTAAATAAGGCCCTTATAGAATCAGACAGCGAAGAAGAGCACCATAATAATAAGGAAATGATAAATTCAAGTGCTCTGGCAACATACAGAGTATGCAGAACGAGGCTTCCTGAAGAACTACCACCATGGGGGCCGAGAGAAAATAAGGACCCGTCCCCACTCCAAAAAGTAAAAAAAGTTGAGGACCATCTATTCAGATATTTAGATAAATTTATGTTTTCGCACAATAACGGATAGCATCCCCGATACCGAGACCATTGATGCACTTTATGAACGCGGCTATATAAATCAGATGGCATTAAACAACGAAACGAAAGTGGTGGGAAACGTGATGCTATCGAAAATCACAAAGGTACACATAATGCATATGTACGTGAAAAGACACGTTGACGACACCGCACTGAAATCCGATATAAAAAATTTTTTGTGGCTCTGAGAGCACTTATTGCAGTAAATAAAATAAGAAATATAGAGATGGTAAGAGATCTAGCGATTTTAAACGTAAGTCAGTGGCAATACTTGGTGGAGCAGATGTAAGAAATTTTTAAAGACCTCAAAGTAGCAGCCACACTCTACACAATCACAGTCATAGTACCGCTGGCTGACCAACGATATCAAGTCATGAAAAAATACTACGATTCCGCAGTCGGTAGACACAGAGGAATACACAAAACTTACAATAGGATCGCACAAGATTTCTATTGGAGAAATATGCGACCGGACGTCAGGAAATTCGTACTTGGCTGTAAATCTTGTCAAACCAAGAGACTCGTTTGGGTAAAGAAGAAACAGGCCATGCTAATCACGGACACTCCAAGTAAGCCCTTTGAAAAAATATCATCGATTTCTACGGACCTGTGCTCAGACCTGTGCCCAGCATGGTAACACACATATACTGACTATTCAAGTCTTGCTGACAAAATATATCGTCCTCACGCCTGTACAGAGAGCAACGGCCAGAGAAACAATTAGAGCGCTCACGAACAAATATATATCATACTTCGGCGCACCAGAGAAGCTATTGTCAGACAGAGGAACACACTTTATGAATAAATCAATGGAGGAGTTCGCTAGACTGTTTAAACTCGACAAAATGGGAAGCACATAATTTCATCCGCAAAGTAACGGCGCGATCGAGAGGATGCGCCACGTACTCTGTGATTATCTAAAAGCGTACATCGACAAAAATGACAAATGGGATGACCTTTTACCCCTATAAACCCTCGCATATAATACGTTAGAGCACGAGAGTACGGGATACATGCCTTACAAACTACTGTTCGGACAGAGAGCTCGCATCGAGCTTCAGATGTCAGCGAGAAGACTTAACGTATGACAAATATGTCGAACAAATCGCCGAGTCCCTAACCGAAATGCGTACCATGGCAGCCATGAAACAAGTGCAAGCTAAATTCCGTTCCAAATACTATTATGATAAAAAATTCAATACTAAGATCTTCATGGAGGGAGAGTCCGTGTTTGTCCTCAAAAAACCATCGAAAGGTAAATACGACGCACAATACGAAGGGCCGTACGAAATAGCAAAAATTGACTATGTCAGGAAAAATGTTAAACTAAAGCAAGGAGAAGAAATAAGAGTAGTACACATCGACAAATTAAAAAGGCGTGCATACTAAAGGCTCCACCTCAGGATGGAGACGCATAAATAATAGATACGTAAGAGTTAGGAGACGAAATCACACAGAAAAAAAGACAATACGGGACCGATACAAGAAAAAAATTTTTCATTGCAAATAATCGAAAATCGCAAACAAGCGATGGGACCACGCGTCTCTACACTCCTTCTATTAGCGTAAGAAAACACTTAAGCACAAAAATACGAGTACAACGTACGACAGAGACTTCAAACGAATTGCGGAATTTCCAAAACAAATAGGCACGTGGAAGCTCCCCCCTTTTTTTTTCTATTGTTCGCAGCCCTGGAAAGAGCAACGAAAAATACACATTGAACCCTTTTGTTGATAAAATTTAGCAAGAAAAAAAAACGTAGTATAAACCTAGAGTTCCGCAATGAATCTAATTCTTATTCGGGTGCATTGGAAATGGAAGAAGAAAGAGAAATTTAGTTAAAATTTTTTTTCTATCGACAGCACAATGGCTGTACACCCAACATGCGGTATAAGTTAGTTATTGAACGGTCAATGAGTTTATATTTGGCAACCCTTAAATTGTTTGTAAGTTTACATTAGAATCTCTTGCATAAAAAAATAGCAAGAAGTCGGAACATAAATAAAAAAATAATGTTCAAAGACACAAAGATGGAACGAAAACAAAAATCTAGTGATAATACTGCAGTAAAGTATTAATTATAATACACGTATTTCTGTAATTACGATAACGGTAGTAAAAACGTAGGAACATCATGACACTTACACGTACAAAAAAAATATATATATAGCAAAAAAAAAGAGAAATAATAATAATAAGGTGTTGTTACATAGAAAACCATGTAAAGAGCGACAGAGCATATAAGAACAATTGTATCAATAATAATTAAATAACAAAATTAATTGGAAAAAAAGACCATTCATAAATAATCGAAAGGTTAAAATAAATTAAGCTAAGAATATTATGTAAGAGGGAATGCCAAATAAAATCACGTAGAAAAAGAAATTAATAAACGATATCAAGATAAATATTGTTGCAACGCTGGCATGCTGGAAGCGAAAGATAATTAATAGCTACCTGACGTGCCATCTCTTTCTCCTTACTCGGAAAAATGAAAGTGTCTCTTCCAGGGGGGGCCTCTCTCTATTGATATGTTATAGATTGTTCACAGGTAACAGTCGACACAGACATAGTCGAACCCACGACGAAGGGTGGCCAACAATAGCATCACGCTGAGATCTATCGTCATCCAAACGCAGGTACACCAGCCCGGTAATAAAACTCGGGAGCAGAGGGTCACTGAACGGAGGCCAACAGGTCGACGGCAAAAAGCCATGAACGAGAAATTAGTTTCTCTTGAAAGCAGTACAGCCTTACAACTACAACCTCGATTTAAATAAAACTAATAATAAGGATTACAATATTATTGATAATAACAATTAAATAACTAACATACTAAAATTAAAACCTACAGTTGCGTGACAATATTAACAAAAAAAAAACAAAAAAAAATAAACCTAGTAAGATAGGTCAAACGTAGTAACGCCTTAGCCACCGATACGGTTGACAATTATTGTAATATGTATATCCTGTGTAACTTTATACATACATTAGTTGGAAAAGAGCGCATAGGCGGGTACATGAATCTTAAGAAATGTAATGCTACAATGTTATTTATACTAATCAATTATTAATTGATGCATACTACTAACTGGATTGTGATAGTACATGTAAAGAATGAGCGTATACATGTAAGAAAATTTGTCTCATAAAATAAAGGGGAAAACACCTTATGTAAGAATTATAATACAACCTCAATACATAAACTTATTGTTCTAAATATTATAAAGGAGGGAGGAGCGCTACACATACAAAAAAAATGTATTCACGATACAGACAGCATAAATATAACCCTTGGGGGAAACGAGGATCAGCAGAAAAAGACTACCTCGTTGCTCCTTAACGGGAAAAGGCGTAAAACACAAACAACAGCACCCAATCATTACTCGAACACCCACCCTTAACATACATAAAAATCGCCGTCAGGGACGACGTTGTCGCAGCCTGGAACGTGTAACGTACGATAGCATATAGCTATACGTCCGTCCGCCCTTCCCTAGCCAAGGGCCCTCTCGGACGGGGCAGTACATGGTAGGCAAGGGGAGAGGGAGTC
>JAPYYV010001106.1:0-38715 GCA_030522625.1 Copidosoma aretas
AAAAAATTTCTTATTATTAAATGATAAATTCGAAATTAAAAAAATTAAATTTGAATTTAATGAAATATTTATTCCAATCAACTTAAATTTTTTTAATTTAAAGAAAATATTTAACGGAACGAGGGTGAAGAAATTTTCTTTGGTTGTAAGACATCGGGCGCTCAGTGTACTAAGCTCACAATGACATTAAGAATATCCACAAGGAAAAGCTTCAACTTGATCACTATAGAACGTATTAGAAGCCGAAATACTCATAAGGTCGGTATAATGGCTTGTCGGCGATCGCATAAAATTATGAGTTCTATATTTGTTCATGTAACATTTTTAGCATTACCAGGACTAAAATTAAAGCTCGTTTGGAATGGATATTTTTTAGTCGTTATAAACTGAGTATCCAAAGAAAAACCAACTGATTTCCACCAAATCCCATTATGACCAATCTTTACACGCGGCTTGGAGTGCGAAAACTTTTCTTAAATTTTGATTCCTTCTACCGCTTACACGTTTTTCAGAGATCTCGACGTGTACAGAGAGCAAAGGTGCTGCTTCTGTTTTCGATACTTTATTTTCGAGACCTTGAGCGAGGGTCCGCAAGTCGATAGGTATACACATATATAGGCTGTACACAGAGAAAGAGAGAGAGAAGGAGAATCAACAACCGGCTGTGCACATATATTTAGCGGGTATACGCATATATAGCCTGTTGTGGTCTGAATCACAAAAGGGGCCCCGACGCTGGCTGGCCTGGATCGAAATTCCTGCCCGGCTTGGCTCCTCCTCGCCGCGCGCTGCCTTGGACTCTGTGTCTTATTTTTTTCCCTTTTTTTTTTTTTTTTTTTCCCTCTTTCTTTTTTTCCTCTTTTTTTTTTCCCTCGCTTTGTTTTTTTCATTCCTTATTCTTCCCCCCCACGTCGCTGTGGGTTATTACCTTCTCTCCCCCTGATGGCTATTGCCGAAGAGGAGGCGCGCAAAAACTTTAAATTACACACATTTCGTTTCAATAAAACTTCATTTGGGTGTACAAGTCTCTGGCACCCGCACCCCCGACTCGAGGGAAACTCGGCTGGCGAGCAAAAGCACCGGGAGAGCCTCCGCAACGGGCTGATGGGCCGGGAGGGGCAATCAAAAGTTCACAGACGCTCAAGATGCCTCCCCGGCTCAGTCGCGGGCGCGGCGAGAGTCTCGAGGGTGGAATATATATTATAAAGCCGTTCGATCCAACGGGCTGTTTACACACCGGCACCAAATTCACCGAACGCCAATGCGGGCGGGCCAAACGTACCGTAATTGTGTCTGATAATTGTACTTTTACAATTTTACTCGTTCCCCGGGATCGAACATATTCCGATCGAACGATGATGATGATGAAATGTGGGCTATCGTGGCGGTCTGTTATTTGCTGAGGTCTATCGAGTGAAATAACGATCACAGAGAGAGAGAGAGAGAGAACGTGTAATATAGAGTGATAGAAGTTGAGTTAGTAGAGGGGGCGACTAAGGGGGCGATCGGCAATGAAAACACGCGCGGTGAATCCAAACGTGACACGGATTTCCGGCCCAGCTGCTTCTGCCGCACGGCTCGCGCACGAGGCCCTACATATATATATACATGCCTCGATTCAATTCGCTGAATTTTCAAATGTTACACACCTAATGCCTATAATAATATGTACCACGATGCTCATCGCCAATGATGGGCACCGTTGCTTTGTGGTATCCGACTATATGCGTCATACTTTGGTCGATTATTGGATCCCCGCATACGGACGATGATAAGGCTTTTTTTTTTTCTTCCAACGGCTGAAAACCGCTGGGGCTGAAATGTAATCGACCGAGTGCTCTGCTACACGCGTCGCATCGTACGTGGAATAAAAGAAAACCACTCAAACTCCGCGTGAATCCAAAATCTTGCGAGCAACATACCGCGGAAACGCGGGAGATTGTAGCGTAGAAAATTCTTCGTTTACCGATCGGCCGTTGGATCGACGGTTCGGGGATACGAGTACAGTTTAGCCGTCGCAACAAATTGCTCTCGCGCACCGTATACTTACATACAAAATAAAAGTATGAAATTATAACAAGTGCGTCCGACCGACGGGATGGCTCGACTCTGCAAAATACAGCTGGAGTAGTGGTGGAGGAATAAGGGATCGAGTGTATGTATATGCAGGGTACAGCACGATATAAGTGCGCACCGCCCGTGGCGAGGCTCCTCGAGAATCGCCACCCCGGCCATTACTTTGGCATTAACGAGGGATGATTTTTCAGCCCCGCAGGCTCCCTCCTGTACATACCCTATACACGTATACCGGTCGACTCTCCCGCCTCCGTATCGGCCTCGGGCTAGCCGCCGGGCTCTTACCTCCCCGTGATGTGCTTACGCGATCGAGAGCCCCCCCCCCCCCCCCCCCCCCCCCCCCCCCCCCCCACCGGGCGCCCAAACCGGCCGACCCCCCCCCCGCCCCCCCGGCGCAACACCACGCAGGGGCGGGAAGTTGAGCCTTGCGAAAGTCTCCACGCGTATATATATATAAGTATGGGCTCGAGAGAAGAAAAATGCTCCAACATAGATGGATGATGGGTATCTTTATTTTGGATGGTGACCACTGCGGTACTGGATCTCATTGTACGTCTGATGATGTGGCGTTAATAAGACGTTATACATGTAGTGTATTGATTTCGGAGTATAAAAAGATAGTGACTCAAATTTTGGTCAAGAAGGTACTGTGCAGGACAGCTAATTCTTTTTCCAAGAAAGTTTCTCCAAGACAATAATAAAGAAACATATCTTTATTTTCGATCAAAATTGGTATGCCCAATTACTTAAATCTCAAGACCTTGCACCAAGGGCGCTACACGAGATGGCACGTCACCATTAACTTACCCATCGTAACGTGTCGTATCAACCAAATCGCTTTTAGAGCTAGAGCGCTGCCAGCGTTAATTTACGGAAGACCAGCTCCCCAGAACTGGAACTAAAAGTGGTCGTGAACAAATCTAGCGTATGGAAAGAGAAGGGAGAAACAGAGAGAAGGAAAACAAGGTAGTAAAAGTAAAAAAGCCGCAGCGCTAGCTCGCCTCGGCTGAAGCTTGCAGGCTTCTATATACCATACGATTTCCGGGTTACACTTGACTAGGACCGTGCCAAAAATAACGAAACTCGCGTATGCTTATAATATATACCTGACAACTCCTCCTCTATCGCCCACTACCACGTGCCTCGTATACGCTATTCGTCACAAAAGTGAAAACCAAGACACGAATCGTTGTCGCGGAAAACTCACGACTCGAGGGGGGAGGGGACAAAAAACAACGAGCCTGCAGTGGAACGCGGTGAGCTTGGACAGCCGAAAGATAACAGATAATAGTGGAATACGCTCCTCTCGCATATACATACCACATGTATAATTATACTCGACGAGCGAAGTGTATATAGGTATATAATATAGTGATGCAGGCACTTGCGTATCAGCCCCCGATCGGAGGTGCAGCGCCATATTCTCGCGGGCTGCACGGTTCAACGAACAAGCGGCTGTTAATCTCGTTTGCGCTCAGGGCTCAGATGCATATATACCTTGTATATATATACTTGGGTCGTGTAAGATACTCACCCATATAGACATAACAACGCGGAGATCTACACACACAATAGCGTACATACCTATGTACTTACGCGCCGCCGCGGTGCATAAACACGACGACAGGTTCACGAACTCGATTCAGTTCAAGGAGCCGCGCTTTTACGATATCGGCGCTCTCAGGTGCACGCGCTTCGTCTTGATACAATTCTCTCTCTCTCTCTCTCTCTCTCTCTCTTTCTCCTTCTGCATTGTATACTGTTGCCAGTTCACAGTATAATACGTGCACCGCCAATGTTCCAAACGGAGATCCCTGTTGAATTTGCGAAATCACGACACGTGTGATCGGTATCTTTGGGTGATGCTTGTATGCCCGTTAGTTGAGCCCAGAATCGTGATGGACCGTTGTTTTATCTCGATCATCGCGCCATCTCGAAAAATTCGACGTTTCGTATAAAAATAATAGACGAATAAATATATGGAGCACCAGGTGAACTGGAATTTAATGGGCGATGTTGAAGGAGGGCGAGTGATTAATCGCCTTCTCAGGTGACGAACTGATGTATGGCCGTAGGTTGTAAGCACTGCGATAGGTTGCACAGTCTAACGATATAACGCGACGAGGGAAACACGAGCGAGTATATTTGTCCTGTGGAAATTCTCAAGGTGCGAACGTATATTACCTGGGTGGACTCGTACATATACGACGTATAGACGCATTCTATTTGCGGCATCGAGGGGGCAACGCTCATGTGCAATGCTACGCACGCGAGTGCGGGCGCTTGGAAATGCTCTGCGAATAGATGAGATGCACTCCTCCTCCTCCTCCTCTGTATGCACGAATAGAACGCACGTTGCGACTCTTGTCCATCTGCATGCACGCATGTGTGTCGCTGCAGATGCCAGCTCTTATGATTTTTTTTCACCCCTTACGCTACCTACTATATAATATATATGTATATACCTACCCTCTTTCGCGCTGTTTATTTATTTTTTTTCCTTCTCTATGTATTATTCAACTGATTCTCAATGTCTCGGCCACTCCGACGATTGCCTCCATGCAATAATTCGTCGTTGCGCTGCGTACACTTGGCACCATTTCTTTCTTTTATTTCGCCCCGTCGTCGCGTCGTTCATCTCTCTATTGAGATGGATTGGGAATTGCAACCGGGAAAAACTTTTTTGAAAAAAAAAATACAAGGTGGAGTTACAAAAAAAAGCACAAGTATACAGAGTATCCCTGGAGGGCATAATACGTATACTCGTGCAGACGCAGAAATTCAGGTACAGCGAGAATGGCGAACTAATGAGTGTTGTCAGATTGTACGCGGAGTGTAAGTAACAGCGCGGTGGAAGTACGACAATACCGCGGGGGGTATTTCGATCGCGAGGACAGCGGTGCAGTACTTATACCTTTCCATTCAACTTCAATAGGTGATACCTACTTACTCATATATACGTAGGGTATAGTAGCATTAGAGTTTAGATATAGCGCGAGTGAAGATACGTATATTATAAATGAATACCCATGCAGCGCAGCCACATGTATCATCATCATCATCATCATCATCATCATCATCATCATCATCATCATCATCATCATCATCAACAGCAGCAGCAGCAGCACGCGATTAATTGCGGTAACGGTCGTCGTGTGCCACAGGCGTCGCTATTGACTGCAAATAATGTCACGACGACCAAAGTGCAACGCCCGCGCGTCCCCAGCTCTCGTTGCGATAGCTCTCCCTCTATAATACACACATGTATACTCGTAGCCTACAGCTGACGTATGTACGACCGCCAACTAGCTCAAGGAGAAAAGTGCATTGGCTTCTAGTATATAACCGCCTTGCCTCGCGCGGGTTTCCATCGCTGTATCTATTATCTACTACGTTATATTACGCTATACCCTGTACACTTATACCATACGTGTGTATATAATATACGTCTAACGCGGAGCGTGTATGCCTGCACCCACTCGATGCTAGAAAAATTTTCTTTCGACTCTTTGGTCTCGTACATGTATATACTTATATGGATCAACGTCAGTCACTCCCCTCGCGAAGCACCTCTACTTTTTTTTACAGTCGCACGAATTGAAGCCGAATCTAGCAGCTGTATCGTCAAATGTACCAAATTCTACTTTGAGAATCCTTAAAACCAGACCAGGTATACCCTACAAATTTAGCCAATTAACGGGGTACCCCTGCAGGCTTTTTTTTTTTTTAAGATACCCAAAGCAGAATTTGGTATATGATGGTACCGATGCTACGATTTGGCTGCTAGATTCAGCTTCATTTTTACGAACCGTGAGTGCGCTTTTGTGCTGTTGTCTCGATTTATAGCGAATGAATAAGCCGATCGCAGCCGCAGGAACGTCAAGTTCGGCATGATCATGACATTATGTCATGGACAGTAGGGCGCAGTAGGGTATGATGATTCGGACGAAATTGTATTTATCTCTAATTGATTGATATAAGATCGCGACTATAGTTCGAAACAGTATACCTACTGATGGGAAATTCGATTTTTTCGATCGGTAAAGGGGTTGGGGTAGATTTTTTGAATATAATTATCATGAGAGAACAAAATTTTAACAACAAGTAATTGTCGATGAAATATCTTTCATGCATGCAATTTTTTCAAGAGAACCAGCTAAAACTGTGTTTTGCAACCAAATTTCAACTGTAATTTAATCCTCAATTCTTCTACTTTTCCAAGCACGCTTCGTATAGTTGCACTTTGAATCGAAATAAAAATAAAGACAAAAATTACTTTTTCCGTTTTTAAATTCATCCATTTGCCCGTCATCGCTGATGCAGACAACGAGATCTGAAAATCCCTTACTTTTTAATTGCAGCTTTAAGTACGTGAAAAAAAAAAGAAAAAAAAAAATAGATTACCCACATGGTTGGCTGGTCTTTTTAATTTCCCTCGGCTATTCATGCACGTAAGCTCCCGCAAAAGAGCGCATGTATTATCAGAACGCATACAACAGCAGTTGGAGAGTATCCAAGCAACGCCAGGCGCTCGCCCAGTATAGCCCGGCCCCGATCCTTTTTTTTTTTTTTCTTTCCTCCCAGTTAACCCACACACCGTGTCCCCCCACCCCCACGTGGAAACGAATTCAAATGCTGACAGAAGTTCGCTGCCTCTTGCCGGCTCGAGTAATCAATATAGAGGAGAGAGAATAATCTCCTGGACGTCAAATGGCTCGTACCGGACAGCTCTGCACCCAACTGCGGCCAACAGGAATAAAAAGCGCGTGACATCTTGACATGTCCAAAAACTCGTGCACGTCTCCCTCTCTCTCGTTTTTCAGTTTCGTTTGAATGCGGGTAAGTAAGTACTACTCGAACACGCGGCTCGCGACCGCACTGAGCGGTTTTTAATACGCTCTGTTAGGATTACGGCGGACGGATATCACACTGTCAGAACTCTACTAATAAATGTATTTAGTTTTTTTTTCATTGTTTGTTTATTTATTTACTTACTAATGGTGAGAAAGTAACAGATGTCCAATTAGAAATAGTGTATCATGCTGAGGCTTGAGAAAACCACCAATCAAAAGAAAGGATACCACGTGGAATATCAAAAAATCAAAACAAATTTCTGTTACAGTTATAATAAGTCATCAAGAAAAATAACAGGTCCAAGATCGATGAAGTTAACGACTCGATGATGGTTTGGTTGAATGTTCAAGTAACATATAAGTCTAACGTAACAGTGTGAATAGCGTATAGTAGGCAGTCATTGGAATAACTTGAAAAGGATTGCACAACTATAGAAAAGTTACTGTGTGGTTAGAAGATTAAGTATAGTTTAAATTTAAATTTTGAAAGAGTAGGAGTGATTGACCAGTTGGTCTTGGAATTACGACATATTCTAGTGATGGAAGAGTACAAGTAGTAATTAGTGTGATAGGTCTCCTCCCTGATGGTTCTAGGATTACGAGTCTGCTAAGTAATGGTGTAAGCTAAGTATATAGCAAAGAGATTAGTCAGTTCAGTGTAGCTGATCAGCCCCCTTATAATTTTTAAAACAAAAGACTAGCTATAATAGATACAATTACTATGGATGAATATTCCGCGTGGTGAGCAAACAAAATGTCCAAGAAAGGGGAGAGCAGTTTTACAATGGAAAAAAGTCATTCCTCGAAGAACGCATATCCAAGTACTTACTTTATTAAGAGCTCAAGATGCCCCTATCCATTAAAATTGTGAGGTGACGTTAGCGTGGGGACGGTCTTAAACAAGATTCAGGTCTCCTACAATCAACAAGAGTCGTCTGGACGAATTCGAGCTTGCGTAGGGACTTTATAACCACATTATTCACTTGGTCAGTAAATGGCCATCCATCATTCAAAATAATGTTCTAAATTAGTCGTGCAACCATCACAACTAGACAATATTTGTCTCGTTAGGCATACGGTCAAAAGTCACAGAGATAAATGTCAGCAAAGCTCGAGCTATCGAGTTCTATTAATAAATTTCAAATAATTATTCCATCCGATCCACGATAAGACAAAGAGCGCGTCTCCGAAACTCATCTATCCACCTCATGATGCCGGCATCAGCCGACGCAACGACTTCTCCGCGCTTCCATCGCTTTCCACGCTCACTTTTCCTCCGACATGGGCATGGGCAAGCCTCTTTTTTCTTTTTGCCACACCCGCCAGCGTTTCCCCACCCCTCGGGATCCCCCCACTGGTACGACTTTTCCCGGGCTCTCTCTCACTCCGCCCCCTGTACATAAGTACGTAGCCACGCTATCACGAGCACGGGAGAGATGACGGCTTCCGCTCCACTATATGTATTAGACGCCGACGCGGAGGAAAAGTCGACGGGCGCCGTGACCGCTCCATCTGCCCCACTGACCCGCTCGCTCCTCCAATCAGCAGCCATTCTTGCGCGAGAGGAGCGACGGGACCCCCCTGCGCGCTGGTGGTGACGACGCTCGGGCTCGATACTCATCCTGCCGGTGGTTCCTTCATCTTTTCTTTCACCCCCTCGATCACGGGGATTCGCCATTGCGGGCGCCACGCTTGCAGCCTTTTCCCGTAGAGCCACCGTCGATTCTCTGCACGCGATTATGAACCGAGCGCCACCCACCGGGACCTGCATCCGGGAACAGATGCCACAGTCGGCGCTTTGGGCGCACGGCTCGTTTTTCCGTATAAAGCCCTGGCTGCCGACCGAAATCCCGGCGCGTCGAAAGAAGAGACCGAGAATAGAGACCGCGGGACGGGAGTCGTCGCGCGGTTTAATTTTGAAAAGCAGCAGCAGGAATTTCCTCGCGCGCGTCTGGCGTTTCGCTCTCCCCTTTCGCCGAAGTTTCGCCCTTCCCCCGGTCTCCGCCTTCATTTCGCTAACCCGCGACCATCCTCTGTCCGACTCTTCACTGCACGGGAAGTCGGGAAACGTTGTGCTAAGGTAAGGGGTAGCGGGAATTCGGTGAACTAAAAAAATCAAGATGGCCGACGCTCGATTTCACGTGGCCGCAGTAAAATTGGGATTCTCATAAGTGCTTCAATATACCTGCTTCGAGCATAGCGACAGTGTGATACACAAGTTGACAACCTCCAATTTTTCGTGTACCTATGTTCTTAAAGAAACATAGGAGAAAGTTCTCTAGTGCACGCAATTCGATAAAGACCATCTGATCTTGCATGGAAATTTACTCCGTGAGCTTCGCGAGCAGTAAATTTTGACCACCAAATATTTAGCGAAAGGTATGGCATTCTGCTTCGATCCGATGGAAGCCATCCGATCTCCCCTATGCATATTTCCACGTACCGCGTTGTACGCTACTATTGCCAACTCGCGCTCCCCATCACGATAGCAGCCCTTTCCTTTGCAAAATACGCGCAGTTACGGGGTTTAGAGCGCCCCTCACTTGTGGGTGTACGTGCTTTTCGGCACATTCGCACGGCATCCCCCCTTGTGGCATTCGGGTTGCTAGGTGGCCCGGATCATCAAATGGGTAATCAGAACTTACAACTGAAGGTACCTATACATTCCTTTTTGAAATAAGCTAAGAATAAAAGTGATATTCGAAGAATGTGTGCGGTTGTTCTTGGCATATTTGCTACAACGATCGTATGTGAATTGGTTTTACATTTGCGCCAAAAATGAATTCTACAGCGGACTATGAATTTTTATTTCTCTGAAAACTTCAACATTTTTATAATTTTCAATACTATCCTTTAAGTTTGAAGTAACAATGCCACGCCAGCGAGCGTCCATTTTGCTGGCTTTTCTTTGGTCTTCAAGTTGAACGTCCAGACATAGGTCGGACCACGCGTACGAGTTTTGTAAACAGGACATTCGTACATATTGCGAAGATCTTGTTTGTCCTGGGTGATGGCGCGGATGTTTATGACTGGCATTGCGGGAAAAAGTTCCTTTGGTCGAGAGTCGACGATGATACCCGCTTGAATGTCCCATCTTGCTCCTTCCATGAAAATCCCGTGAACATAAGCTCCGTCCCGCGGTGCTGAGCTTTAAAATAAATGTGTCGTTTAATCGAAAAATGTGCATCACAAGAATCAAAATAATAGAACCAATTTACTATCATTTCAGTTGAAGTTTTTTAAGAACTTACGGGAATTCTTCTTTAGATTTTTTCGTAACATCACATTGAAGACACATCTTATCGAGAGGAAGTTCATGTCGTCGTGCAGTCGACTGCATTATAGCCGTCAATAACGACTGTGGATTAAAAAAACCTGCCAACCACACGGATGATGGCAACTGAAATTTAATAATTTTACTCATTCAAGTAAAAATTACATAAAAGTTACCATTATCAACAAAAATAACAAACATACAATAAAATCTGTCGACCAAGTTTCAAGTTCGCGTATCCTCAATAACAGGTCGACAAACCAGGCAGTCAATCCGAGCAGAGAAGGATAAGCTCTTTGTGCCCACGACGCCGGAACTTGGTCTAAAAATAAGGCAGTTTCCAAGTTTTCCATGTCAGACGTGATTGTCAATTCCCCTTTCAATCCAAGGTCTAATTCTCGTAGCGATCTCTTAAGTTCACCAGTTAGATAGTTCATTCTCTCACATTCTTGAAAAGCTACAATGACATATGGAGTCCTCTCCTCCACTTTGGCTGTAATCTCTGCCATATTGAATTCGTCAGGAAGTTTTTCCAAAATTTCATCCAACATTTGTTTTACCTTTTTTTTATCGAATCGATTTTCAATGTTAAAGTAATAATTTAATGATTTAAAAAATCTATCAGATATTGATTGAATAAATAAAAACAGTATCTAACTTTTTCTTCCCTAGTCACTGTTTGTCCGCTCGAACTTCCTGCATCTCGAGGCTGCATTTCGAAAACAGTTCTGAATAAATTTTCTGACGTCGTTGTTAAAAAACCTATTTCTGCATTCGGGTGCAAGCCATATAAGTAAGGAGACTCGGGTGGTAATACTTCATCGATGTATGTATGGAAACCAGCTAAATCAGTGTTCGGTGGCGCGGGAAAACCTTTAATTTGATCACGCAGTCGGTTAATATATAAATTGTTTACACAACTTTATTTTTCAAATACCATATATGTACCTGGAGCGAGAAATAGTTCACCATCTACAAGATCAGATTGCATCAGCTCCTCCAAATAAGAAACACAGAGTTTTCTATCCCAATCGTCGGTTATGTGGCCACCGTACATAATTTCTCCAAAGAGGTACCTGAGATCTTCCCAAGGAATCTTTGGACTTGCTTCTAGATAATTGTATAAAACACTAACACTAATGTTCAAATCTCCGACATTAAATGGATATATTTTATTCCAGCCTTGAGGTCCGAATTTTCTTCGTTCAGCTACAACTGCGTGAAAGTAACATAATGAAAATAATATAACTTTGAATTCCGCTTCTTTGGTGCACATTTCCAAAGTCTCTTGAGTAAAATTATCTAATGCCTTATGTAAATTCGCTTGCATTCCCGTAGGCGGCTCGTTTGTAATTTTTATTGATGATTCCAAAATTCCCTTTAACCGATAATTAAATCACACAAATCTATTAACATAAATAAATAATAATTGAATTTCGATGAAAAAATCAACCTGTGGAATAATATGACCAGCTGGTGTGCTTGCGGGCTCAGCACTCATGAAAACGCGATAATCTTGGTGAGAGCCTTCGGCAGCTACTTCCAACTTTTTTTCCAGCGAAGGGAGCCACTTTTTTACCAAATGAATGTTTTGTAAAATAACCCAATGTCCTTTTTGGGAAGCTACGTCCATCGCACACTCGGCTACACTTTCTTGCCCCTGGCCAAGGGATACATTATGAAAATTTTGCCCATCAGAGGTGAACCCGAGTCGTTTACCCAAGTCTTCAACATCCTGTAAATAAATTTTTTTTTTAAGCAGAAACAGTTAATAAACCTTACAATACTTTCAACAACACTACTCAATAACGTGAATTTTTTACTTTTAGTGGATTTACTCCTGGAGACAAAATAAAAAATACTGGAGTCGAGGGACTCGTTTCTTCAAAGGATTTAGAGAACTCCACAGTTCGTCCCTCGATGTATCGTGGCCCCAACTTTTCTTCTATAAACGCGGCAATGGCGTAAGTCATTCGGTCAGGCCGCAAGGCTCTTAGCATGCATAACCTTTGCAGCGCGGTCTTATTTTTCCACTCTTGCGGAAATTTTTCTCGCTCTGGGCATTCGCATTCCACCAATTTTTTCCATCGTTTCTGAGAACTCTCGATATCTCGATCCAAATTACTATTAGGAGTAATTGCGATATTTAAATAAGAATACATAATTAGAAATTTTTTATTTTAAGAGTCAACTTGCCGAAACTCGTCTCTCGAAGCTAAACTTCGCACTCCTCCCCAGCTTGAATTGGTGAGAAAATCAATTGGCGAAGTAACGTGAGGTGTGATCGGAAATCGCAAGAGAAAGTCGAGTTCTGATGACAAAATCTCTTCGCGGGCCAGCAAAATCTGAAAAGTCATCTGGGATGCAAAAATGAGCTTATCGCATTCGAAGAGGCCCCTTGATGTGTACATGAATACAGAGTATGTGATTGATTCGATGAGATTGATGATTCGCGCTGCAACTTCGGGCGCTGGATTGGCTTTTAGCACAGACTTCTGGAAAACGACGCTGAAGGCTTTCAAGGAAAACTGATAAATCGGGTTAATGGTATTGAGATCGTTCAAAATGAAGTAGAGCAACGATGCTCGTGCTGCGGCTGGCCTGTAAAGTTCGCGAGCTGCGTCGATTTCTTTCGAAGTTTCCTTGGCCTCTGTTACTTTAAGCTCAATTTCGGCCGCCGTTTTTTTAGTTGTTTCTAGATTTTCCACCAGAGCCGTATCGCCCAACACGTTGCTACCCGCTGAGGACAGCCTTTAATTTTTATGTATAAAATTATTTTTATCTTGCATGCATGAAAATATTTTGCAGTACATGTGTACCCTACTTATGAATGTCAAATGAACACATTTGACGGATTACAATTTTCAAGTACGTACTTGGAGAGAAGGGAATCCTCGAGGCTGTTCAATGTTATCTTAAAGTCATTTTGCTGTCTTGTAAGATCGGCTTTTAGCTCTTCCAAATCGGGTCGTTCAGCTTTCACCACTTCTGCTAAAAGTTGGTCTTCTAGGCCATCTCTAGTGACCGTAAAATTTATCAAGGTTGTCTGAGCTTGCATTTCAGGCTTGTAGTGGGGGTTTGCCAATTTTGTGTGTAAAATCAAGCGAAAACTATGATTGTATTCGACTTCTTTGTCACCAATTTTCAAAGCTCGGCCTTTTTTAATCAAGTTACGCCCAAGTAAAGAGTCAAGTACAGGGTCGACAAATTCCCCAATATTCTCTATAAGAACAGTAGCTCCGACAGCTAGCGACTGTTCAATTACTTCTAAATAACCTTTTTGTCCTAGCCGAATCACGCGCAAATTTTCGCCATATTTTTGTTTTATCCACTTGATTCCTTGAAGCTGAAAAATAATTATTATTTGAAATGTCACGATTAGTTGATTACAAAGTTGAAAATAACTTTACACAATTAAGTATCTGTAAATTTGACAAAAATATTAATAAGAACTTAATACTTGTGGATCTATCATGAGTGGCCATCGATCAGAATTTGTTAATATTGTCGCATTTTCTGTTGACATCCTATCATTAGGTAAACCTTCATTATTCCATTTAGCGATTTGAGTATCATCTGTCAATAAGCTTAGTGGATCGAGCCCATCAGTTGCTGGGATAGCAGGTTCAATGCCTTTCAAAAAAGGTAACCATTGTTTGTTCAAAAGATCCAGCCGAAACTTTTTTGTGAAACATCCTACGTATGATATAAATGCAGTAATCATCAAAACATCGCCGGGTAATGTCGAACCTTGTTGCATGAGACTAAAATGAAGTAAACATTCACAGTAACTAACTGTTTTGAAACATTTTGTTTTTAATGTTGCCATATATTGTACTTTGCCACTGAGTCTGCCCATCGGACATTCTCTGAAGCTAATCCACCAACTAGTCGATTTGCTAAACTAATTGTTGCGTTTGTAGCATCAGCTTCTTGTTGACACTTTAATTTTTCCGCTGTTGCTTGTTCAAAATCTGCAGTAAGCTTGGCTAATTGATCTTCCAAAGACTAGCAACAAGGAATATTAACTATTTTGGCAATCAATTCATAAATGAAAGGTTTATATACGTAAAAAAATACCAACGTACACAAACTTTACGTTTGATGCCACTCAATTTTTCCTGAGCTGCAGCGAGATCAGCATTAGCTTGAGCTAAAGCTTTTCGTTTTGGTTCGACATCGCAGAAGACCTCATAAAATTTTATAATATTTATAACCCAAGCACACAAACCAGCTGCAGCTGCTGACTTTGATCTGACGAATTCAGGTTCGAATTCGGAATCTTTTAGATATGGTTGAATGGATTTTATTACTTCAGGATGGATATTTTCTTTATCGTAATTTATAAGTGAATCCAAAAATGTATCAACTTTTGCCATTACTATCTAAAATGAAATTTTATTGAAAGTTGATAACATATGCGTTGTGACAATAAGGTATATTTAATCACGATTTAAGTACCTTTGCTGCTTTCCAACTGCGATCTTTCGCTACTTTTCCATTAGGTGCCAACACAACCATGACTGCAGCTGTAACGTTTGTTACCGCACCTGGAGGAGATCCAAAAGATTTTAATTCTGTTAAATTTGCTTTATTTAATGTATTCAAAGCCTCTTGTGCGGCTAAAAGTGCCGGCTCAGCTTTCACTAAGTCAGCCTCGCAATCTTTCTGCTTTTTTGATACTTCTTCCGCTATAATAGCTACCTTGGATTCTTCTTCATCCGCTAATATTTTATATTATCTTTCATAAGTAACAACATGATTTAGCAAAAATTCAAGATAGCGGAAGAAAATATTAGAAACATTTACCAAGAGCCTTTTCTTTTTGAACTTTTTCAGTTTCAATTCCAACAATAGCAATGAGAGCATCAGCTGCTTCATTTTTTTGTTGCAGTTCGACTTCCTGAACAGCTAATTTTTCTTTCAATCCGTCGACTTGAATAGCAGTTGATTTTAATTTTGCTAGACCATTTTCTAATCTTTCTATACGACTCTTCAGTTGTTTCGATTTACTTTTTAAGAGTTTTGAATACAAACTGATTTGTTCTAGAAAAGATTTTGGGGTCGTGTAATTGTATCGACGTTCACTGGCTAAATATTGTCGACTTGCTAAATTTACGGTAGTATGTACATGTGCCATAAATTTTGCGACTGAATCACTGTTAAAAAAATTATATTAAGCAAAATTTTTTTAGATATTTTTGAAAAATAAATTTTAAAGAATTTAAGTACAGATAACTTTCCGGCAATTCGTCGACTTCTCGTAAAAATTGTTTTGAAACAGACATAAGAGCTTCTTGAGGCCACTCATGAAACCAGTTGATAGCTGTGCAATTAATTATTGCCGGAAATTTACGTGATCGAACTCGTAGCGTAGAACCAACTGGGGAAAAACAAAGGACTACCCTTAATTGTCGACGAACTCTATCGATAAAAAATTTCCAACAATTTTCTCGTGTATCCAATATTCCTGCACCTTTGACCTCGTTACGAACACCTAAAATAAGTGAAAGCAAATTTATGGCCTATAATGGCTATGTATGATAATGTGTCGGACCTGCAATAATGTTTTCTACTTCATCTTCAGGGAAAAGATCAGGTATCTCTCCCGATGCAAGCATATCATTAATCAATACTAAGAAGTGTTCATTAGGCACTTGTGCATCTGTCATGAGAAACATGAGCCCCAAGTTTTTGAGTCCTGATTTAGAATAAAGAGTAGCAAGCTCCAATTTGAGATCCAATATACCATAGCCCTTGCGCAACTGGATTTGAAAAACTTCTAAGGAGCTTATGAAAGCCGCTAGGCGTGATAAACTTTGTTTTCCAGAACCTCCTACACCAACAAGAAGTGCACTTCCACGCGGCGATTCAAGAATCCTGTTTATTCTACATACATGCATCATAGCATCTTCGAAAAGAACAAGATTCATGGCTGAAACCAAGTCATTGTAACTTATGAGAGCTTCTGTTAATAAACGATTTAAAGTAGCCCAATCTTTTATTGGCATATATTTTGGCTCCCCAACACCGCCTAAAATTCAGTATCTATTTACGCTGTGTGTAATAATTATTTTAATTTTATGAATGAATGCATTTGCATTACCTGCAAAATGACAATAAATGTTTGGTTTTTCGAAAAGAGCACTTTCATCAATTTCTTCAACGTTCTTTTTTAATATGTCAAGTTGAAGTTTACTAAAAGTTTCTATATCTTTATCATCTGTAAGCTTATCACCATAAACTCGGTGAGTCTCGTGCATCCATAATCGCACAAAATCTATGGGAATTTGAAGACATTCGTTACCACTAAACAGAAGCCCTTGGAAACAGTTGGAGAGATCTCGTAAATTAAAAATATAATGAAATTTTGTTGCTGTGGGTAGAAAAACTTGAGCGCATCGATGGTGCAACTGCAAAGAAGCTTGCACAATGTTTCCACAAAGTTCAGTTACACAAAGAGGAAATCTTAGAACAAAAATCAAGTGGTGATTCATTTATTCTCTGTTTGAAAACATTATTTCAATCAAATACTATTATTTACCTGTGTTCGATGTTAGCTAAATGTTGAGAAAGTATTGAAGCATATATAGTTGTTAACGAATCAGTATTCGGAAAACTAATAGCAAACACTGCAAAATGTCTTTGAAGTCTTGGATTAATTGTAAACGACCCAGCTGTTGGGTTCATGCAGCTTACGTATTGACAATTATGAATATCCTTTATTGATAATTTATTTCTGTCATACCAATGACTGTAGTCTAAATATTGTCTTATTAATGTGTGTGGTTGTACAGTTCCATATGTATCGACCTCTGGCATATTCATATCATCTATGAAATAAATCAATGTTTTACTTCCAGGAGGACCATAATTTCGTCCTGCTTTCTTTTCCAACGGTTTTTCTAAAATTTTCTGTAACATTTCTGATGTTGTATAGAAATTAAATGGCACATTAGCTATGGCATAATTTTCAGATAGCTGTAAAAGTTTTTCTGCCACTAAAATTGTTTTTCCACAACCGGCTGGTCCTACCAGCATTACAGGATGTTTTTCTGCCATTAACAGATCTAAAAAGTATCGAACACGTATTGACTCTGCGGTGTAAACTAAAACAGCTTGCAAAGGTAAATCTGGATCGAGTTCAAATTTTGGTAGACGCTCTGTCCATGGAACAAAACTTTTAGTTTCTGAATCTATGTAATAATCAAATACAGTTCCTTGAGCAGGAAATTTAACTTGTTTAAATTCATTCACCCACCATTTGTGGAATTCGACCCTGTGATCGATAGTTTGATCTTGAAACATAGCAGAACCAAAAGCCCAAATTGCAGCGAAAACAAAGTAAAGTTCGTAATGATCTTTTGTAAACTCGCTCGCTGTCAGATCTGGAGTTAATAAGCAGCTCAAAAGATGACAGAGCATTTCAATGTGTGCCATATCAGCTATTGGTGTTATTTTTTTAAACCTCGTGCGTAATATTTCTAAACAAATAGGTATATATTTATCAAAGAGAATCACTAAATTTGATTTTTCTGGTGGTGATGTTCTAGTTTCAATCCAACTTGTTACGTAAGGATTCCATCCCAAATCCTGAGGATTTATGTACAAAATACCAGCTCTAGAAACTGTTGCTGGTGTTGCCGTGCGGAGATTGGAAATTTCAAAAAGTAATCTCATCGAAGGTGTCAAAGCGATTCTTTCATTACTTGCAAGAGTCAATATTTTATTATCATCCATTACAGTATTTAACGATTCGATCCACATTGGATCAATATCTCCGTCTAAAACGATCCACTTTGGATTTTCTCCGCCCAAATTAGATTGTTCTCTCATAATCACAGAAAACAAACCATCTTTCCATTCACGTGTTGCTGGATTAATAACACCGAAAAGCTCATCATTAGTCACTGCTTTTGGATTAAGATCATTGTAAATTGGTTTTCTCTTGATATTTTGATATGTTTTAAAAAGTGTTTTCCAGACTTGAGTTTTGCCGGATCCAGCAGAACCGACAATGAAGACGGAATGTCGTACTTCCAATAGCTCTTCAAGCTGAACAACTTTAAGAATAAATCCATCTTCTGGTTGAAGCAAGAGATCTGTAGCAGCGGTCTTTACAGTTTTTTCAAATTCAACATCTCTCTTTCTCGGTACATCGAGTGCAGGAAAAAGATCGGCAATCAAGCCCATGAATACTGGTAAATCGTCTGAAACTACTTTGGGGATGTTAAAATCACGTAAAGCTCGCATAAGTACTTCTTCCTCTGGTCGTCCAGGGTCCCCACGCTTTAAGCTTCCAGCGACCACTAAAACAGACTTAATAGCTCTCAAGCCCCAGTCGTAATGATCTTGTTTGGATAGTAATTCTTTGCAAAGCGTATACAAAGTGATGAATTTTCGAGCTAACACACGAGCTTCTTGAAAACCTTCTGCCACTAACATGATTTCACAAATCAATTCAAAATCCGGAACGACCATAGCACAGGGTCTAAACAAAGCTTTCAAGTTTTCTGGAAGTTCAGTTCGCCCAGCGTATCCAGGATTCTGAAACATAGGTATGAAAATCATCATAATTACGTAAAAATCGTGGTAATAAATTTTCTGTAGTACATACCATCGTGATAAAAATTCCAACTGATGGCACTAAAGCTATCATTTCTCCCATAAAATTAAATATATTTTTTTTGTCTTTAATAGCATCTTGAACAGATTTAACTTGCACAGCGACAACAGAAAGAACTTCGACGGATATTCTGTTAAATTCATCAAAACAGCCCCAAGCTCCAGTTTGAGCGAGTCCTTTGTAGATGTTTCCGCATGATTTGTAGTCCATTTGTTCGGAACAATTAAAAACGTAAACCATGATGCCAAGGGCTCTTCCGAGATCTTTAGTTGTTTCTGTTTTTCCGGTTCCTGCTGGCCCAGCTGGTCCACCCCCCATGACCAAATGAAGAGATTGAGTTAGTGTTATATAACATCGATCTGTCAATGGTGTTATAACTAATCTGTTGAACAATTACTTATTAGTTTAAAAACCAATCAAATTAAACTAAACATAATTGTATGTCTTACCTTGGCGTGTTGCCTAAATATTCATAAGAATATCTAAATTGAGCATCACAAATATTTGCATAACAATGTTTCTCTTTATCATCCCACCTGTGCCTTAATTGACTTTGCCATGGAAAAGCTTGAGCAGTTTCCACTTTTGCTTGAACGAGTTTAGCAACAACATCTCTTGAATGCACATCAATTGTACAAATCGTCATAACTTTTTGTCGTTCTTGTTTAGTTAGCTCTCCAAGTAATAAAGATATAAGTGTACTTAATTGAGAAATTTGTTTCTTCAAGTAATCCTTTAGAGCATTGTCGTAACCTTCTTCGAGCCTTGAAAATGCTAAATTAAGTTCAGTAGTCCACCAAATTTGAGTACCGCATAAAGAAACTTGAGCAGGATAATCTAGTAACCATTGTTCCCGAGGCTTTTCTTCATAAGCCGTTACAGCTTCGCTAAAATAATGTCGGATAGAAACACGCATTGCATTTTGCAGTCTATTAAGCCAAACCTCTACAGCTCCCTCACAAACCATTTCACAGTTTACAAATTGAACGTATTCACCATCTTTAGCATGCATACCTGAAATCATATTTGGTATAAATATTGTAATATGAATGAAATAAAATACAAGGTATAAAAGTTTTTTACCTGAAACTTTTTCTGGTTTCGTATCTTTTTCACTTTCATCAAACTCCATTCGTGCCATTGAATCAAACAGCTTAATCAAATGTTTTGCGACACTCGTAGGCTGATTACCGTTTGAAAGAATATCCAATAAATCGCTTGACGAAACAAAATAAAATCTTGGAAAAGCTAATCTTTTTGTTTCTAAATATTCTGCTAATGCTTTTTCACATAAGACCAATTCTTTTTGTAGTAAATCCAAAGTAGCGACGAGACCATCTTTATTTGTCGCTTCTACAACATTCGGAGTTTTTGACATTTCGTGTGTCATTTCTTTAAATTGTTGATCAATACGATCAAATCTTTCAGAATCTACAGGTAGTTGCTTTCTAATATCTTCGGAAGACATAAAAATACTTTCAAGATGCATCCAAGTACGCTGGACTTCAAACCATACCGTAGTTACTTGATCAGCTATACTCAGTTTTTTCTGCCAACCAGATACTTCTTCCAAAAAATGAGCAATGAACTTTGAAGTGATTAAATTCTGTAATTGAACCTTGGTACAACAAGATTGAAGCTTTATTATTAATTTTATTCATCATTTCTTAAGAATTGATCATGATATAATATTTATCACCTGATTTTCTTCTAAAGTTTCGATTAGTTCTTCGCTAGCTCTTAATAATATTGCTCCTGTTCGAATATGCAGCTCTTTTTCGAATTCCATCTTTGACCATGTAACGTTTAATTCGCGTAGATATTTCTCCATTGACATTTCTTTAACGGCCTTATCAACTATGTTTTTTACTTCTTCTTCACAATCGTGTAAGTTTAACTCTAACAAGTCAGCTAATGTGGTGGAGTCATTCATCACGAAACGAACCTATTTCAATAAAATTTTCTTGAATCTCAAATTGAAATTTTGAAAATTTACAAATAAATTAATATAAACTATATGTCAAGAAAAAATATAATCTGATCACAATTTTGACAAAATATTTGGTGTCTTCATACGTGTACATGTGATTATTTATAAATATTCAGTGGCGTATACTATAAAATATTGAGGAATGAAACTTAAGAAAAGGTGTGGACCTATGCTGCTGCAGTGTAATTGATTTTTTTTTAATGTTGCAATGCAAAAGTTAATAGTATTGCAAACAATTATATATTACTTCCAAAAGCTTCACAAAGCATTTTAAAGCAAAACCTAATATTTTAGTAATAATTAGAATATTGTAATAATTTTCTATTTCTTAAGGAAACTAGATTGTAAAAATATGTATACTTTGGTGCGTTTTTATGTACAGTGAACTTACGGTCATTTCTGGAGTCATGTCGCCCAATTTCTGTAACATTGACAGCATATATATACAGCAGTGCAACGAATATTTGACATTTATGATTAGGACTAATTAAAACTATAATCTTCATAAAATAAAATAATTCATACTTTTAACTTTTCAACAGATAAATCTACCACAAAAATGTTAAACATTTAAATGCAATCTTAACTATGTATTGTTATATTATACCTTTGTACTTTTCATTAACTGTAACCAATGTCTCTCACGAATTGCAGGATTTTGTAGTTCGCCGACAGCTCTCAAAGAAGTTAGCATATTTTTTACTGTCGCTTCAAGTGACGTATAAATAATCCACGGCCTCATTTCTTTATCCAACCCTTTTACAAAAATAAAATTTCTTAAAATCCATTCGATCAACAATGAAATTAAAAGATATACCCCGAATTTCTTTGGCGAATTTCTTGCATTCTATATCCATGTTTTCCACATCAATTTTTCTCCACGGAGTTGTTTTCCAACCTTCGATGCTACTTTTGACAACATTAACATAGTCCCATAATTGCTTCAACATTTTTAATTCTTTTCTACATTGCTTGACTTGTTTGAACTCTGGAACGAGTACTTCGAATAGTGAGGCAGACTCTTGTATGTCATGCATTTGTCTTTCCAACATAGCTATCTCTTTATGAGCCTCGTCAAGCTGAACGTAAGGATCCACGCAATCGTATTTGAAAAATTCGTAACGCCGAAATGCTTCTCGGTATTGAATTATTGTTGTGTCAAATGCAGATACACGTCCCCGTATTCTTGACACTTCTCCTGAAAACACAAAAAGACAAACATAAATTAAAAAAAGATTAAAAGGTTTCAAAGTTTAACTATTTAATTTATTTAGTATGCAAGATCGAAAATTTTTACCTGCTTGAAGTGGGGCAACTTGTTGTTTGACAGTTAAAGCTAATTTTTTTGTATTAGTCCATTGGTCAGGAAGTTCTTGTAAAAGTACATTCACTTCTTCAGGAATGTCTTGATCGTAAAATTTCAATAGTTCTATTGTTTCTTGTAATGGTTGAAACATTTCATCCGTAATCGGCTGGCGCTCCTTAACTTGCAATAAAAAGCCCATCACACTTACGAGACCAGCGTAGTCTCCCGGTTGTATTTGCTGCAGTAAGCCTTCATCAGCACATCTACACACACAATTGTTGTATATTTTAACGTTTTTATAAGTTTACATCGAAAGTTTTATAAATGGGCCACAAAACATTTGTAGGTCGATTTCGCGCCAAAAAGTGGTTAAAAAAAAAAAGGGAATTGATTTAAAAATTGGTTTACTTTAAAACATTCTGTACGCTTTTAAACTACACCTCAAACAGCAAACAACAGAAAATAATATGAGTACCTGATAAATTTACTGAGATCTGAAAGGCTAGTCGTTACCCGTTCTACCAAATGCTTTTTGAACATACTTGACCATTTACATATTGTATTCAGAAGAGATTGTCGGAATGGTCTCAAGTCGACAGAAAACCAGTTACAGAAAATCTTTAACGCACTCATTTCTTCAACTTCTGTGTACAGACTTTCGTATATATCGATTTGTTCGCGAAATTGTTCCATTTTCGGCGGACACTTTTTTGGAGCTTTAGGATCGAGAGCGGCTATCATTTCGACTTCTTCAGCGGTTAATTGTTGACTGTAATCCAAGAACTGTTGCATAATTACATTTCTATCCTCTAACCACAAATAAGCATAATCTACAAGATAATAAACTCAATACGCTGTTTGTATGCTTTAATCGTATCATATAATTGAACACTAAAATTTTACCTTCAAAAATACCACAAAAATCAGTAGCATCTTCAATTGCTTTATTCAGACTCGAAAGGATTTCATTTTTCATAGCGCTTACATCCTCATCCTTGTCAAGTTCTTCCATGTACCCTTCCTTTTGAATTTTCAGTCTTGGTATGAGATTTCCCATGCCAATAATATCGTTCAACAAATTGGTAACCAGCTGATCCAAGCCGTCAGGGTCGTCTGGTTCCAGGGATGGAACAAAATAGAGATCGGGCTCTCTTAGTTCCAAGCGAGCCTCTAAAAGTGGCTCGTTCTGATTTGACTGGTCCATATTTTCAACCAAATAACTGAGTGAGCAGCCAACAGCCTTACGAAGTGATTCTATAACAATATTATCGACGTAACTAACGTAAGTTTGCCACACATCGATTTTTTCGTCCCTGATTTCGTAAAGTTTTTCGTTCTCTTTCAACAGCTGCAGAATTTGACTAGCGGCCCGCTGAATGTCCGAGTATCGCTTTGTCACCTTGTCCTTCCGTTCTTCCAGAGATAACAAGGTGTCTTTTCGATTATCTTTTCGCCCTATCAAAGGTATCTTTGTCCACGGTTGTAAAATGTTCCGTATATTTTCTACATTAGTTTGCGCCAGTTTGACGCGTCTATGCATACTCTCTACTAAACTTCCCAGCTCCATCATATATTCCAGTAAACCATCCGAATTCCACCGCAAGTCTCTCTGTCCTCTCTGAATCAACGAATCGATTCGCAAAATTTCCTGTTCGATCAAATTGAATTCCACTTTACGGCAGGTTCGGCGAATCTCGTTGTAAAAATTGACAGTTCCACTCAGCATTGTTCTGAATTGTCGAAAAGTTTCCGATAACTCTGCCACCTGCATTCAATAAATTTCTATCACTTTTTGGATTTTTTTCCATCAAATAAATATAGATTCTGAAAAAAGAGTAGTACGATATACATATATATAAAAGTAATAAAAAACTTTGCGCAAGTACATCGAGAGCTTCTTTCGGTATGTCGTCGTAGAGCATATGTTTCAAATATTTGACTTCCTTTAGAACAGCGTACAGTTCTGGATCGAAAGTTAACGTCAGCATTGAAACTTGGTCTCTCTTCAGTAGGGACTTGTTCAAGCAAACATCAATCAATTCCGGCACCGCCTTGGACCACTCTATAAACATAACTTTTTTCTTCTCATCGATACATTCGGTCAGTTTATCAAAGCGTTTCAAAATACTCTTGGCCTCTTCGCTTTCTATAATCCTACAGTAGAAATAAAAACCATATGAACTTACAAAAAAGGTACGAATCGTCAATAAAAGCAAGTAAAACCACAATTACGGATGCTGTAAGGACTTAAAAGCCTGTATCGGTGTGTCGGCGCGCTGCTTGAGCATATTGAGGAATTGCAGGCCGCCAGCCAGCGGAGGCAGATTGTTCATCGTGTCGCAGATGCCCTGATCGAAAAGGACCTCGATGACCGTGAACTCCCGGTCGAGCAGCTCGAGAATCCGAAAGTAACGGTTCGTAAACTGCCTTCTGATCATCGGCCTGTCCAGCATACTCCCCGCGATGTTGAGCAGCTTTAACGAGAGAAGGAAAACATTGGGCTACGGATACTGCGATGTATCAGAAGGTATGCAAACCTTGAACGTGCTCTCCAGGTTATCGCAGTTGTCAAACGCCTGGCAGAGTATGGCCGCCAGCTTGTTGTCGAGGTCGTTGATGGACTCGCTGAATTTCCGGCAGTCATCTTTATAATAATAAATTTGTACTTTGTAATATTAAATTTCGAAGTATAGTATTATATTTCAATTTCTAATCTAGTATATTATTTTCTTTAAAGCGAGAGGCGATTTTGTACCTGAAATAAAGTAATATAACGATCACTATAATGCTGGATAATTACGATATTTACTTTCTGCGTCTTTGTTAAAGAATTCATTTTTTTTTTTTTTTTTCAACAAATTTTTCTACTCTATTAAGTCATAGATATACTTATGTTTGTTGTTCCTAGATAAGTAAAAAGAAATTTTTTTTTAATCTTTAATTGTCATCGAATCTACGTGTGAAAAATCACATTGAACATATATACAAAATAGTGTAATTTACTTTCTAGTATGTAGTTGTGGCTCGGGGTATTTGCTGTATTTTTTACAGAAGATTTAATGCACATCTATGTTCTTTTGGTCACGCATCAGCGCGTTATAAAGACGGCGAATTCCCTTTCTATGAAGGATACACAAAGTCAACGACTCATGTTATTGAAAATGGACATGAAATAAATTTTGGGAATACTATGCCTATTTTTTACGTATCAAACACAATAGTCCGGAAGGATATTAAATCCAGCATAATAGCCCTTTGTTCTGGATTGCTAAATAATCTAGTCGTATTTAAACGAAAGTAACACTCACAGTATAAATTAGAAAATGATTTCTACGTTAATTTTGATCTAATAAAAAGCCACAAAATTCGTAATCTCCAGTAGAGAATCGTTTGTACATACATTACACGTGTAAATAACAGCTCACTGGTATTTATTTGTATTCTTTTCTGAATGTAGTTTAAAAAATTTTGGAAATAAATCTTGTACAAGTTGTGATAGACTGTTTTTTATCAAATGATTTCTGTGACACGTTCTAAAAAATGAGATAAAACAAATTTTGAAAATTATGGTTAAGTAGAAAAGTCGGAGTTTATTGTAGTTTATTGTACGTATAGAAAGTATATCTTGTAATGTAAATAACTGTTGATAATTTTTTATGAAATTGTCTTGTAGTTCATGATTTTATTATGAATATTCAGCTTCTAATAATAATACATTTTGATATAGTATATCATCATAAATTTAAATGATTGAAAGGTAAGATGCTGGTGTATTTATTTATTATTATTTTTATGTCAAATGTATTTATTGTTCAGGTGGTTTTGGTATTCAGTTATAGAAGCAATAGTTACGTAAAAGACATATCGTTAATAGTTAAGAAAGTATATGCAATTAAGTATGCGGATAAATTTTATTAAATTTCAAGATGCGTTAGGTATAAATTTGAGACCCCGGACCGAGTTTTGCCGGCTGGACGATAGGGTCTTGGTTCATACAGTATTAAATACAATATCAAATTTATATAATATATAACATTAAATAAAACAAAATTTATTTGCCGGGATTATTGGGTAAACGTCGTTCTCCATGTCCGAAAAGGAGCGCACCAGCAGAACGGTTTGCATCTCCGAAAAGGCCGCAACGACAAAACAATTAAGAGCTATGTATATTATACGCACGCAACACGAAGCTCTCGTCGTCCGGCTCGAGGACGTCGGTGGCGCGGGTCGAGAAGGCCGCGAATAGCTGCTGGAATTCCCTGTAGACGCCGACGATCCGCAGGCTCAGCGTCCTGCCGACGATCCCACCGATCTCGATCTTCTCCAGCTTCGAGAACTCGAGGACCGTGTCGAAGAGCCACTTTATGTCGGCCAGGCGCTTGAGGAAGGCGTTCAAGCGCCCGAAGACCGCGTTGGGGCTGAAGGTCCAGGCCGGGACGTCCTCCCTGAGGGCAGGCGCGTTCTTCTGCAGTTCGAACTGCCTCTTGAATTCCTCCAGGACGTCTGAGGGGGGGGGGAGAAAAAGGACTTGTTAGCAGGCCAACAATCGTTACAACTGTTTAAGACTGAACTGCAGAGCTCCGTCACCTCTCGAGCACTGCACCTGCTGGAGCGCCTCGTCGATATCGCTTTGGAAGATAAGGGTGGGGTCGAGGAATCGGCGGGCCTCCTGGATGAGCAGGTTGCATATCTGGCGCAGCATGATGATGAGCTTAGTGGAGTTCTGATAGTACCTCGTGCTCGACCAGGCGAGCCCGAGCGAATGGAGGAGCGTGGCCATGATTGGCTTGGCTTCGGCAAAGTCGGTCTCTTCGACGGCCTTGAAGCACCGGGCGAGCGGCGTCAAATACAGGGATATCTCCTTGGCCTCGGTCAGCGAGGACACAACGTTAGTGAAGAGCGTCCTGAAGCCGGGGTAGTACGCGCTCTCGGTCTTCTCCAGGATTATGGCCATTTTCCTGACTCGGTCCTCCCGCAACTGGTCGTATATGTACCTGCGGGTGGTGAAATCATCCTGAAGGTGAAAAAGAAAAAAACAAAGACCTCTTGAGGCAGAGGTCAATAATTGCAGGGCACCTCAAGTTGGCGAGCCGCGCCGACCAGTACTCGAGCTCGGAGTAGGGCGTCGGGTTCTGGCCGTTCTCGAAGGCGGTGCCCGAGTCGTGCGTGACTACGTCGTTGACGAGGTAGGCCCACTTTATGACCACCCCCTCGATGGCGCTCTTGAGGTAGAGGTCGACCGCCTGGGGTCCTTCGAGACTGACGAGCCGCTCCACCTCGGCGATCTTCTCGAGGCCCGCGGGCATCGGCAGGACCGTTCTCCCGTTGACCTGGCCCTTGACCTGAATGCGCGGATTCACGGGTTTTAAGAGCCCATCCGTGCTATATTGCAGCTCTTGTAAGTATAATATATACCTGGTACAGGGTACCGCGCAGCGAGTGCACGTGTCGCGCAATGTCCCGCACCGCGACCTTGGGAAGGCTCCGGTGGTTCTGGGGCTTGCAGAGAAGGGGCGCGAATATGTTGTCGACTATCGTGGCCAGCTCGTCGACCACCCGGTGCGAGAGATCCCCCGTTATGAGCATCGCGGCGCAGGCCTCCCTGTCCTTGGGCACCACGGCGATCTGCATCTTTATCGCGTAAACGCCTTTTCCCGCGGTCGGAGGGGGAACAAAAGGGGACCTTTGATATTGGGCGTTGACTTGGCTTTTGATCGCGGTTCATAACAATAGAGAGAGATATACCTTTGGTTCTCGGGCAGGGGATCGGAAAGCCGCAGGAGGGTACGAGCTGGACGTTTGGTGTCAGCACGAACAGAATCGCCGCCGGCACCGGATTGTCCAGAAAGTCGAGAACGGCGTTGCGATGGTCCTCGGTCAGCAGGAGTCGGCCCCATTTTTCGGGTTTCAGTTTCAGGGACTTTTGAACGACGGAGCCGAGGTACTCGAGCCGACAGTCGCCCGTCGATTCCATCATCAGCGAGTTCGCATCTACGGGCGCAAACGAAAATTCGCAACCGCGATTCGTCGAGCAATTTTTTTCTATACCACGCAACGCTGATCAGTTTAATGGTAAACCAGTGTATGATTTTTAGTGGATGAAAGATTTTTTTTTTTAATTTTCAGTTCTTCATGAATAAGCTGGACAAAAGAAAAACAAAACCAATTCAGAAAGTGCATAGCTGTCCTGGCGAGCAGCGACTGCTGCATGAGGAGGATCAGTAAAACGCTCGCGAGTCTCGCGGCCCCGCGAAACGAGCCGCGCCAGCCGAACGTCGTATAGTGTGTGTCTCTCTGGCGCAGAGTTCGACTTGTTCGTTTGCTATTAGTTACTCTGCCGGTGTATTGTCACGCGGGAGGAGCAAGGGAGAGAGGGAGAGAGGCACTGCGGGCGCATATAACACGAAATATCCTCGTTCATGGCACCGGCGGACGGCTGCACGCAATCTGCTATATACCCTGCGGTCTTATTTGCAACGGCTTTGGCTTACAATACCGCCTCTGTACGGCTCAGTTCCTTTTCCATCCTTGCACGACAAACCGGGAGATTCTCCTAAATACTGGCTATCGGAGCTCTTTCCGTCCTCGGGTGTATCGATTCCACCCGAGACTCTTTTGCTCATTCTCAAAGGGTCATAACCATCAGAATTGGTGATTTATATTTTTTATACTTATTTATTATCTTCGGTCGAGTATATTTATTATTACGTTTTGAAGAAATTTACGTCCGTCTGCGATTATAACTTTTTGCAGGTGCCATTAGTGATATTCACGAGACTTTGCATGCGTAGTGTAGGTGTAACAAAATGTCATACGAAAGACACAAATTTTCTTGAAATTTATGACGTGATATTCCATAAAACCATTCTTCAACGATTTAAATAGAGTTATTTTTCAGAAGATTTCAACTTGCTGAATTACTCTCATGTTTACTACGAATTAGAAAATTAACTTGTATCTTTCTACAAAATAGATTATACTTACTAAAAATAAAAATCCATACGAATGGGTGTACTTGTGATCACAATTCTCTACTCATTGTCAGATTCATCCAATCATGTGAAAGACAACGTGAGCTTTGAGATTTAATAAGTCTACTCGCTATGAATGAAAAAAAAAAAAAAAAAAAAAAAAAAAACTACATCAATCCCGCAAGCTTGTACCTGCGGACAATTTGAGCAGGCTGATCTCCTCGTTCTCGGCTTCCTCCTCATCCAAGGAGTCTCCTCGCGAATCCATCATGGATTGCAGGAGCTTTTGGAACTCCTCGAGCTCCTCGTTATCCCCATTGTTGAGCTGCAGCGGTATCGGCTCCGCTTCCTCTTTCACCACCATCATCGTCGTCGTCGTCGTCTCATCACTGTCTCCGCTACTTTCGGTGTCCGACATCTCGCGATTTTACCCCCGCAATTGAGTCAAAGGTTCATCTTTTAGGTGTCGAAATATAATCATCGTTAAAAACATTTTTAATCATTCAAATTAGCCGAATAATGCATAACTGAAAAGTTTGAGCGCATAATATTGTGTATATAGTTGCATAATATACATGGCTCTGTAGTTGAAATTTGCCAAAAATCGATGAAAATAAATAAAAGTAAAAACGAGATGGTTATGAGATACTCATCATGCAAAATTATTTAACTGATTTGAAGAATTCGCCCATTGTTGGTATACTGTTTGCATTTTTTTTTTAAGCACTGTTCTCATTAAATCAATAATATTTCCACATAATCCGATCGTGCTACTTAAATTTTTTGAATTTCAATCATGGCGCTTTTAAAGCGGTGCTCCTAGCAACGGTTACCTTGAAATTGTTTGACATGTTGTCGAACATCAACAGGAAAGGCGATGTATGAGCACTGCTGTTTATCACACATTTCTAAACTTTGATTTCCAAATTTTGACATCATTCGAATTACAATTTTTTATTTTCTCAATCATTCAATTTTTTTTCTTTTTTTACCGTACGTATCGTAAACTTTTTTTATTGACGGTATTTACTAATGCAACAAATTTTTTTATGTCAATAGAAAAAACATACCCAAAATGTTGATCTACTTCGTATTTTCACAACAGCATAAAGCTTTGATCTCTCTGCAAGTTGTATTCATTATCTTAATTCTTGCAAAAACTGATGAGAAATGAATCATACTTATGGTAAATTAATCAGCAATGAAATAATACTGATTTCAAAAAAATTGTTTCCTCATGCTCCTATTTCCAAGTATTGTAACGCGTCAAAAATTCATTCGAAAAACTTTAATTCGATAGCGTTTCTAAGCCAAACACTTTCCAAATAACTCTGACCAATGCGTGGTAACGCAAATAACAATGCGTTTGTGTGTCTCGATCACCTCATACTAATTATATTTGATGCCCTCGTACTTGGCGGGGTTTACAAAGAGGCTTTATTTTAAGGAAGGGATAAAAAATGAAAAAATGAATAAGTATAAAGTTATTTGTTTTTATTGCTCATTAATCAACATATTCTTCGGCTATTTTGCCTTTGCAGAAGAAAAATAGTATAGTTACGTAAAACATTCATTTTACCATTGAGATTGTTTGATCAAAAATCTTGTATTTTTCACAAACTTCCCTGAGAAAGTTGAAAATATCTCAGAGTGAACGGCAAAATGTATTTTTGATCAGGCACATCGTTTGGTCAGTTCGTGTAATAAATATTTGTTGCGTGTTTTAAAGCTCGCATCAACTCCTTTGAGACGGTGGGACTACATTTTACTTGAATACAAATATTCTATTTTATTAGAACGTTGGTTCTAAAAAATCGATTCATTTATTTATTCCCAACCTATTAGAATGTAATGTAATTATAATTTATATCAAGATCAAAAATAATTTAAAGTATTCCAAAATTGACTTTTATATCGGATATATATAAACAATTTAATAATAGATGTATCATACACAATACTGTTAAAACTCATTCATACATAATTTAACAAGGCAACTATCATTGAAATAAACATTCAATAGATTTTATCTAAAACATTTCTCTTCAATGGAAGACACGGTATTAAATCGTATTAGCTTATATATTGTATAAAAAATAGAATTTCTCGATGGGGTATAACAACTGTTGTACGAAATTCCAACAGCTGTTGTTAAAATGGGAACAACATGTTTATCAAAATATGTAATATTAAAGAATTAATTTTTGTGAGAATTTTTTAAACGACTAAATTAATTCTTCGTTTGTTATCACTATTTACGTTAGTCAGTACAGTTATTCTTTTAAGGCATTTTTGTTGTCGCACAACTGCAAAATTAATATTTCTTCTTTCATTCGATTATACATCATTTCGATGTGTTAATATAGCTCTCCAAATCCTCAGTTCAATACCACCCCTGATATAAAAAATATGATTAGAAACAAATTATATGAATGATTATAGTTATGAAAAAGTAAAAGCTGAGAATCATACTTTAAATTAAGTCTGCGCAAATCATCTCTTGTAACATAGACTAGTACATCTTCCAGGCTGTATTCTTCTTTAATGAACTGAGTTATGACAATAAAATTTATTGAATAAAATACCAATAAAATTTAATACATTAAGAAATGAAAAGAATGTTATTTATTTACCCTTTCAATCGTTTCAGCGTCTATGTTCAAATTTTGTAACCAATACATTAATTCAAAATTAGCTGTCGACACAGATTCATTTTCATCACGTTCTGTTATACTAATTTGTGGGATTCTGAAAAATGATGATGAACGTATAAATAACGAAGTAAAAGCGTAAAATGACGCATTACAGCCTGTTAGACTTACCTGATGGATTTTTTAACAATTTTGTCGTTAATATTCTGGCATAACTTAGTAAGAGTCCCTAATTGTGTATTTTGTTCTTCCAACGCTTGACTTAGAAGAGTTTGATAAACTTTCTGACCCTCAAGTAGTTCGTGCAAGAGCTTTATGTTTTCATCTTTGATCGAGCTCATTTGAATACGGTATTCATGCAAAAACTTATGCTCCTCAGAATCACCGGTCTTATGCGATTTCACGGAATTAACTGTGGAAATCCCGGAAGTAGATCCATCTTCTACTCCTTCAGTAGCTAATTGACCTCTTTCTTGACCAAGCAAATTTGCTCCCAATTCTGTAAAAAAAATTTTGTTATTACCGTTACGTTAATATTAAATACACAGATTATAATGTTTATACTCAACCAGTTATAGCAGTTTGGACTGTATTTTTCAACATATTATCCAATGTAAACATCCAATGAGGTTTTATGCTGTGCATACGAAGTACTTCGTTTACTGTACTATGAAATAAATATATGGCGAAATGTAATTGAATAAGTGCCGGTGAGTCAAAACCCAATTCTTCTTTTAATTTACTTATAACTACGGTTATAATTTGCCGATTTTGTTCTGTGATATATTCTTTTAAAGCTCTCAACAAGGTCTCCAAGTGATACTAAAGAAAATCATTCACATATACATATTTATGTTATACGATCAATGAAAATAATTTTGACATCGATTCCAATTCATCAAATAAATCAATATACCATTTCCAACACCGTCTTTTGTCCAACTTCAGCCTGAATTTTTCTTATCCATAGAGAACAAATTTTAGCTTCGTCTTGGTTTAATACACGTGTGAGTGTTATTCGTCGCTGACCATCTTTCTTAAGTAAGTAAAAACCTTCTTGATCTTCTCCACTTTTTTGGCCTATTGATGATTTAATAATTCACGAAAAAAATCAGTATTTAATTTGAATCGATGATTTATAAACTCACGAAAAAACTCAGTATTTAATTTGAAAAGTGAAAAATCAATTATTTTACCCGTTATTTCAACCTCTGGCGATAGAAGACCTCCCGATGAGCTTCTTCTCGTCGTTGAAGACTCTGATTCGCTCGTGTCTATCACCGGTGTCGTATCGATTATGCTAGGGCTAAACGAAATAAATGAATTTACTTGAGTAAGTTTCAGTACAGTAGAAAAAATTTGTTAATATTTTCTATGCACTACTACTTAATCTCTTTCTTTTGGTAGAAATACTACAAATTATGAATGATTTTGCTTAACTACTATAAAATTAACTCTAGCACAATAATTAAAGAAAAAAAAAAACTATGAAATAGCCAAAGCTCATTAAAAACACAGATAATTTTTGTCAAGCACACTGATTACAGAGTTTGCGAGTTTCATAATAAAAAAAAAAAAAAAAAAAAAAAAACAAACTGCATTTTCAGCTTTAAAATATAAACGAAACACAAGCTGTTAAAATTCACAAAAAAGGTATTCAGCACAATAGTAATGTTTTCCACGCTAGTTTTGTAATATTTACAAAATTCAATTTTTTACTTTTTGCTTTTGCATTTTACCTGTTTGACGAAAGATTTGCCGTTGGCATACTGATAGGAGGGAGAAGACGTGCCTGACTGCGCTCCTTTAATCGGTATGATTTTGCTTGTCCTCCATTGTGTAAGACGCTTTAATTTGTTGCAATCGCAAAAACATACCGTAAAATCAAAATAAACTGTGCACTGCTTTAATAAGTGTTAAGAAGCTTAACGTGTAAAACAATAATAGCATATAAAGCTGAACAATAAGTGAAATATGCTTCGAATTATGCAAAAGATGATGCAACAATAAAAACTGTGATTCAAATTACCTCTCGTCGGATTGAGAAGCCAACATGGGAGTTTGGGTGACGATGTGATTGTTATTTGTTTTATCGTTTTTCATCAGTTTCTCTATTTTCTCAGCAGGAACCGATATACTGCGACTAAAGTCAGGAGGTGCAGCGAGTCTCGAAGTTTTCTTTTTTCTGAAAAGTGATTGAAATTGTTACACTTTATGAAAATCATTTACCTAAGTTTGTTGAAGTTTCCCCTTACTCTGACAGAAAAGGATCTTCCAGTAGTTCAGCTGCTGTTGCTCGAATATCAGGGTTAGCTTCAAAGCAACGCAATATGAAGTTTTTGGCCTTTTCCGACAATTCTGGTGGTATCTCTGGATGGATTTTATAGTACCCGACCTGAACACGCGTTAAAACATTCATAAGTACATTTTTCAAGTTTTCAATTCTGCTAGTGGTAGGTACTTTGTTTCTTTATACCTTGAAAACAGCAGCCTGAGGAGAACCTAGTTCAATAAACGGTGGTTTACCTGTTGCCATTTCGACTATGGTGCATCCAAGTGACCAGATATCAGCCTATTTAATTATAATACGAATTCACGTATTAATGATCTGGGCGAATTGATATATGTAACAAGAGAAAAAGAGTAAAAGCAGACTCACTGGAGCTCCATAACCACGCTGACCTTTGTCTATAACTTCTGGAGCCATGTACTGTAAAGTACCAGCAAACGTTTCTGTGCTTGGACATAAACCAGCCAATCTCTTTGACATACCGAAATCCGAAATTTTAACAACCCCGCTATAAGTATTTACCAGCACATTATCACCTAAAATATCAAAGAAAAGAGTTATTAATTTTCATTTTACTTTAAAAAAAATGAAAAGACAGTTGATAACGACCTTTTATATCTCTGTGAACAATCTTTTGGTCATGTAAATATTTTAAGCCTTCTAATATTTGTTTCGTATAGTAAGAGATCGTTGATTCATTTTGTTTTAATGGACCCCATTTGGATCTGAGTAAGGCTGATAAGCTTCCTGTGAACAGAAAAAATGTAAGAAATAGCGCAGCTTTTTGGGATATTTGCATGAAGCTACTGCTTCTCATTTGCATACCTCCAGGAACTTGTTCCATAAAAATTTTGAAAAAGCCATCTTCGCTGACGGAACCCAAGTATTGAACAATATTTCTGTGCCGAAGTTGGCTGTGCAGTTTTATTTCTTCATGCAGGGGCTGCACATCGCCAAGGTTTCTCTCACGGATTTCTTTAACAGCAATCCTGACTTGCGTATTTAAATCACGAGCGGCATAAACAACGCCATATGTGCCCTTGCCAAGAATGACACGTTTATTCTGCTCGTCTAGTTCATACTCAAACTTAATCTTTGACGAATCGTCGGCCATATAAGCATCTAAATCAGTGACCATTCCTTCTTGGTCAGCAGTCATCTCTAAAACAAGGTCATAGAACCTTTGCCTGGAGACCATTGATGGTAAATATATTTGAAAATCGTCGCAATTTTGATGAACGTATAAAAATAAGCATCTTTCATCTCTTTTGTACAAACTAACGCTACGTATCATGTTGGCACTAAACAGCCAATCATGATCCTGTTTACAATTTTTCTTGTCAGGTTCTTGACACAAATTAGAAATTTGTATTGATTTTTCTTCAGCTCCAAGATTCACAATTATGTAACTTGGCATCAAAATTTTTGTAGGCTCCAATATCAGAACCTAGTTTTAGAGAAACAAAAATCATCAATGATAGTAAGTTACTTAAGACTTACGGAGACAAGTTTGATTAAAATTAGTTTACAATGCTTACAGGAAATCGGATGTTGTCCTGAACATCTGTTTTTGTTGCTTCGACAAAGTAGTCCATCCAAAAAGAAAAAACTTGCTCTTCTGGGTGAGTTTCGGTGTCTTCGTTATTTTTTTTGCGAAATCGATCGATGAGAGTTATATTACCAATTGTAGACTTTAGGTACCAATTTGGTGGTTTCAATCTGAACATGCACTCGGCGGCCTTTAAAGCTTTTGTATAATCTTCGGCGAGAACACTTATTTCGAAGAATGTTGCTACATCCCAGTAATCTTTTAAACTCGATAAGCTTCCCTTTTTTCCAATTAAGTTATTAAGAACCATGCCTATGTGCTGGAGTTCTTCGCTTTTTGAAAATTCATTGCCTGCAATGACCAAGAGAGTAGCTAAATTTATTCCAGCATACTCATTTGGTTGAACCTTAAATAATAAGCAAGGAAAGATCAAAAACATTGCAAAATTAAAAATAAATGCAAGTGCAAAATTCATTTGTTTAAATACCTCAAAACCTTTCCTATACCAGTATATAGCATTTTGCAAGCTTTCTTTATCTGTGTGACGGCTTTCGACGAATATATCCTTGTATATTCTGCCACACAAACACAACATGTCGGGAACACAATTCTCTTTTTTCTTCAAAGCTTCTTCGATAACTTTCAATGCTTTTTCACGATCGCCTTCTTTTTGCCTGCGATTTAATGCAAATGCATATAAAAAGCAAATTGCTGGAGTATTTATTGAATTCCTGTAATTTGGCACTGTTTTCAAATCATTGACGAGTTGAACCATGGCGTTGTAATCCTAAAAAGTATTGTTTTGTAGATGCTATTTTTTTTCTTTTGGAAACTATACGAATATTAATTTATACGAACCTGTACATCTCGAAATGACATTAAAACATTGAGAACAACTTCTCCTGATAAGACATGAGGATCATCCAACCTCTTTCGAAGATTATTTAAAGCTTCTATCAATGCTTCACCGGAAAGAGATTCACGAGCCTTACGCAAATCGGTTAAAAATTTTTCTTTCATATGCGCTCTGAAAATTACCAATTAATTTTAAAAGTGAAACAAACTAAGATATTTTTGGATACTATATTTGTTTCTCACTTTGACTGTACTTCCACCTCTTCATACAATTTTTTCAGCCTTTGACTTAGGTCCAGAATTTCTTCATTTGCACCTTTAGGGGAACTTGGTGGTATAGTTGTACTAATATCACCATCAGTATACTTGTAGGGAATAAATACATAGCTACCACAAGAAAGCTGGAACAATCAAATTTTTGAAATTATTAAATAATTTATAAAAATATCCCCTTCCACATGCTTCCAATATTTGTAAACACAAGTGTTGAAAATACCCAGGAACTCAAACTTTTATTAGAGCTGATCAACTAATTGAGTTTAAAAATCAATGAGATCTTCAATTTCATATTTAATTTAAAATTACTTCAGAATAAGAAATGCATTTTAACTTTTACTTTGTATTTCACATTTTAAATAAAAAAATTATTCAATGTAATCACCTTCAATCTTATAGTTGCTTCGGAGTCAACATCATTGACCAGTAGTATATTTTCTTTCATACCAAAACTTTCACGCACCCCTAAATGATAAAATAAAGCAGACTGCTGTAACTGTACGCTTAAATCAACTAACGCAACATCTGCATTATAAAAAGTATCCAGTGCATTTGTTTCTCCAAAATCTAACTTTTCAAATTGTATGTGGTGTAATTTATTGTGGTAATCACAGGCATCCTTAATTTCTTCGTAGGCTTTTTTTCTCTGAGCTATATTCTCTGGTTGATGGAGATCTATGATACATACAATGTCCATCTTAGGCTTTAGTATAGTAGTCTTATCTGAAAGATCACTGTATGTTCCTATACTGTCTGTTCCTGATGCTCCATCGCCCAGACCTGTCAAACCTAGTTTTGAAAGTGTATAAGAAAATAAAATGACATGTAGTACATTAACCTGCATCTGTTAGGTTAAAGCTTACAAGTATAATCTGCTGCTCTGCCACAGGTAGAAGGCATCTTGATTAAATTTTTTAATGTGGAAGAGTTCATGAAAAATAACATCAAGATAGGATTAGCTTTTAGCCTGAAACATGCTGTGTTCACTCATTGTCAGAATGGCACTACCTGCAAAAAACCATTTTATTCAAACTGTTCCAGCTGTAATATGGAATTTTTATTTTGAACATGCATCCAAAATTATTTGAGTGGGATATATTTTATACATACATTGTGATATACAATAAAACATAAAAAGTAAAATTGTGAGTCGACACATTACAAATTAAAAGTACAACACTAAGGCTGATGGTGAAAATAAAATAAAATTGTGTTGATTTTCTTAGGTTGAGGCTGCTCTTGATTCACAAGTGGAAATGAAACTCTCTGTTGTTGTCACTGATACAACTTGCACAAAAATTTAGACCACATTCTAGTTGGAAGAAGAGAGAGAGAGGGAATAAAGGATGACAAATAAGTTACCTTTCTTACAAGTGTTACGGAGTACGACGTGAGCTTTTATTCATCTCATCTTCATGAAATCGTTGGAGAGTGCACACATACTTACATACTCATATATACATATATACTAATCAAGTTGCGGAATTACGTCAATGGATCTCTGAATCTCTCATCAGATCAGAGCGTTCATGCACAGACTCCACAGTACACAGCCCACCCCATAGTGTCGCTAGTGTCGCCAAATGTATACCGATATTACCGATAATATATTACCGATTACCGCGCCGCGGTGCAGGGTAATATTTCAAAAAGTATCTGCAATGGTACATACAAGTGTTTACACTGTTTATAAACATATTTAAGCTTCGATATATATCAAGGATGATCAAAATATCTTTAATTGATATGTATCGAAGCTTCAATATCGATAATGGAAATATCGAAAATATAGACAACTAAAAAAAGAATTCCTAATGTATAGGGGTAAAAGTGGGTATTATTGCGGTTTTCTTTTAAAGGTTATCTTTAAAGGTCTATAGTAGAAAAACAGTTTGTCTTATCACTGTAATTCTTTTTTAAAATCAAAGTCTGGTCTAAGAACTACTGAAATAAATTTTTATAAAGGTGTCAACTCCTAATTATTTATTTAAAAACAGG